>JASAMY010001872.1:0-37787 GCA_030248085.1 Paralinhomoeus sp. GSCO2_6 | reverse complement strand
CAAGAGCGCGTCGGCGTCGGCGTCTAAAACGAAAATTAATTGTTTTTGGAAACGAGCCAATTTAGAAGGCGATCCATCATACTCTCTCCTCACCAGTAGTGTCTGAGGGAGCCAGGCCGGTGGAGCGACTTTTGACGTTATTAATGGCCCTCTCGGCGGAAGAGGCGAATTCGAATATGTTGCGAAATCGGCCGGCCGACTTGGCGCGCCCCAGCATGGTGCGCACCGTTCGAATGGCGCGCTCCGCGAAAGCCGTCTTCTGCCTCTGGGTGGGGTTGGTAAACACTTGACGGAATTCCAACTCCGCCGCCAACTTGGCCATCGTTTCGTTTTTGAATTCCGTTCCTCTGTCTAACGCAAAACGATACGCCTTTGCACGAGTGGGAGTAACATTTCAGGTGTAAAATAAACGCACCGGAATAGAGAATTTCTAAATTCTTCCAGAGAGAGCGAGCTTGACGCACTTTCTCGGCGACCTTTCGCGCGGTTACGCCCCGCAGGGGGAACAGGGCGACGCGACGACTGAACATGTCGACAAAGACGAGAACCGACGAGGAGCCGTAATGCATCGTGTCCACGGCAACGCTGGCGCCCAGTTTGCGCCGAAAATTAAAAGAACGCCGGGCTTCGTAGTTTTTTAGTTTCTGTCGGCGCCGACGCTGACCCAGCTCCTTGAAGTCCACGTAGGGGGAGTAGCGAGAAATGAACTGTCGTATGCTGGTGGCAGAAACCGAGGGAAAGCGGCGACGAGCGAAAGAAGCGAAGCGATCCGCTCCCGAGAAGCGCGCGTCTCCATCCAGCCACTCGGTCAGCAGAAGGCGCTTTTCTTCGTCAGACAGGGAACGGCGACCGCGAGGAGGAGGCATTAGCCGGGTCTAATTCTTGATAGGCGTTGCAGATCACCTCCACGCGCCCCAAATAGGACACCAGCAGGTAGAGGCCGCCCGCCAGAATGCAAAACGCCGCGGCTCTGACGGCCGACAGGCGAGACTGACGGTCGTCCAGAGGTTGGGCCACCACGCGGTAAACCAGCCAACGAAGCAAGCCCGCGGGCGAGCGGCACGTGGAAGAGGATGGGGTGGGCGGCCTCCGAGGGTCGACGGCGGTCACCGTCTGCTGAAGGGGGACGACGACGGCCGACGGCTCCGCCGATTCGACCGCTCCGGGAGAGCGGGGCCGCTGAAGAGGGGTGGGTGCCGACGACGCCCTCGACTGCGCCCGGCGAACGCGGCCGTCTACTACAAAAACCGAAATGCGAGACTGCGATAAATTTAATAAAAAGCCAGCAATGACATCACCATAGCCACGCAACAAATACAATCCGGTGATTCCGGCCACCAGGCAAAAGACGAAGAAGACGTTGACCCAGGCGTCGAAGGAGTGGGCGCGTCTTCGGTAATGGGGCGCCCAATCGACGACGACGCTGGGGGAGTGGGGGGGTGGCTCCGGTAGAAGAGTCAACGACTGGCCGAGGGGACGAGTCGAATTCTTCCCCTATGGTCGAGGAGACTAGATAAAAACAAAAGAAGTACCAAATCATTGTAACTGAATGCGAGATTGAAAGAGGAGAAAATAAATGGGGACTTGCGCAACTTTGGCTTGCATACCTCAGTATTTACGCAATACGGATATAATTTTTTTTTTGTTTTCAATCGAGAGACGCACCACGAATCGTTGCGGAACACAGCCCCTTAAAAGCAATTTTTTTTTTCTGCGATTGGCACCCAAGGTTGGCGCCCCGAACCGCGGGCGGGCGCCAACGACTATGGTCGCTCCCAGTCGCGGCGCGACACGATTTTGGAGGGCGCGACGAACTCGGAAATTTTTTTGATCTTTCGGGCATAGGGTAGACGCCTAAGTAATGCTTTTGGGGCGCAGAACGTCTAGGTAATGCTTTTGGGTTACGGTAGAACTCTAGGTAATGCTTTTGGCTTACGGTAGAACTCTAGGTAATGCTTTTTGGGAATGGCAGAACGTAGGTAATGCTTTGGGGTTACTGTAGAATATATCAAGGTAATGATATCTTGCTAAATTTTGTCTAGGTAATGCTTTTTGGGGTTACGGTAGAATATCTAGGTAATCATTTTTTTCTTTCAGGATACTGTAGATATTTAGGGTCATCATGAGAACGGATTACGGTAAATATTTAGGTCATCCACACTACATACTACTACTGCTGGACGAGGGCTACGCGCGCCAGCTGCTGCCCCAAATCGGCCTCTTCACGCCCTTGAATGCCGCCGAGAAGGGGAGGCCCTGTACGTCTACGTCAATTAATTGGCGTCGCAAGAACGGAAGCTTCATGGACAAGCCGAGAGTAAGTTGTTGCTCTGGTCCATTGATTCAGAGTCGCAACTTAAAGTTGCCAACTTCTGCAGCGGCTGTGCCTGGACGAGCGTTCTCCAGGATTGGACTCTCAGGAGGTGAGGGGGGGGGGGTGTCAACAATTGGGAATCCAAAGGATGCACAGCACGCCCATCCAGAAACAGGAGCCGTTTCCAAAAGTCTTACTAAACGCTCGTGCTGCTTCAGCAGCCAAAGGTCAAACTATGGGCATCCTTCACAATAGTGCCCATCCTTTAGTATGATTTTGTGGGACTTGTTGCTACCAATGCCAAAATGCCACAGAGAGTAGTACACGTTTACTCCATTTCCAGTAGTGCGGTGCATTGACCTTGCTTGGTTAATGGTGACATTCAAATTTCTCAATGTGCGACCAATTTTTGGTAAACCAATCCACCCACCCCCTCTCCTGTATAAGTCTTGACAAAGTTTGCCATTTTGTCTACTTTGTTGGCGTTTGGGACGGGCGCTTATCACAGATCGGGGCATATGTACCTCCTGCAACTGGCCACGAAGGGCGTCTCTTGGTGCGCAGCCCATAGCAAAGTCCTCTTTGTCCATTCAGGCTGGGCAATGGCAGGCGGGAGCGCTTTATCACTGGCGCATCGCTCAAGAAGTTCGCCGAGGACCGCCGCTGCCTGGGTCGCGAGCTCTGCCGGCGCGTGCCCGCGTTCTGCGGAGACGGCGGCATCTTCCCCATTGATCAGACCATAGCATCCGTCATTGGCTTTGTGTAGCTACTGAGCTGGATGGATAAATGGAACGTGTATGAGTTTTGTTGAGTGGTCAGTCCAGCGAGTGCACTGCACTTCTTCTAGGCATGAAAGGAGGGATGCGTGCCCTCCAAAACGTGCTCTCCAAGCGCGGACGTCAACGAATGGCCTGGCCTTTTGCCCACTTCACGGACCAGCAGATATTCTACCTGGGCTGGGCTAAGGTGAGCTCGCAGTGGCTCATTGTCTGGATTGTCGGTGCAAGACACCGTGCACCTCAGAAGCTCATCAAACGCTTCAGTTTTTCTGCGCCGAGAAGTTCAAAGAAGAAGTGCAAGGCCTGAACGTGGACGAGGTGTACCGGCACGACCGCGGCTTCGCGGCAGCCTACGGCTGTCGCATCGGCAAGTCCAGCATGGCTCCTGACAACTACTGTCACGTCTGGGGAAAGTAGACTGTTGGAGGCGTAAAGTACTTGTAGGTGTGCCGATGCATAGCACGATATATACGTGTGTGATGCCTATTGTTGCCCCCGTGTCACAGGCTTAATTAAGGATACGGCCCGGACGTGTCCAATCTGGAAGCAAAATTTCTGGGTCCTCGAGCAAAATTTCTGGGTCAAATCTGGGAAAACGCATGGTTAAGGATAGGACCCGGACGTGTCCCAATCTGGGAGGAAAATTTGTTGGTTCGGGAGCAAAATTTCTGGGTCAAATCTGGGAAAACACACGTTTTCCCAGACACATCCAAATTTGGGAGTGAAATTTTTGCGGAAAATAATGCGTGCTTGCGGTAGCATTTGCGGAAGGGGATAATGTGGCAGGCGTAGTAAATGCAATGATGACACGAGCAAACAAATGACTGATACTGATGAACCGCTTCTATTCTAACCGAACTGGATGCAACGATTGCATGAGCCGATTCTCGCGCTCGTGTCTACAGTAGTTATGTGCCGACTGCCGTTGCAGAACGCTGCGCGACCCAGTCACTGCTTGAATGGTGGTAACTCTATACTCTGCACTAGCATTAGTGGGACGATGATCTTTCTTGTTTCCAACTTTTCGCTTATTCAAATCGTCGTTGACCGTATTCAAATCGCGTCCGAGACAAATGATATGATACCATATTTTGCAGGTGGACTTCCGGCCATCAAAAGCGAGAACTTCTTTACGGCCGCCTGCATACTTCCTTCGAAAGATTCTCTAAACCGTTTTCCGCTCAAACCAGTCAGCTATCAGGCAAATGTATACAAGTACAGTGTAACAGTTATACTGTGGCTACAATGACAGTCCGAAGTGAAACTTTTGGATTTTCCGGTGCTCCCGTTGAATCGCAGAATGGGAACCCACAATGGCCGTCTACCCTGGAGTGTAAGTTGAACAATACTGAGTGCTCAGTGGTTCTCATTCCCGCCCTCGGCATGAATCCCAATGCACTACTGAGTATTACCGAGAATATTGCCACGTATTGCACTGCACACGGGCACCGTATGCAGGACTCACTCTGTCACCGCGCGGTCGACGAGTCGAGAGACGTGGAAAGGAAATTTGTTCAGAGTGTTGTTAGCGATGCCGACGCGAAATGGACCGGGCCGCCTTTTCAATGCGCTCGTAAGGACGACGTTGAAACGCGCGCCGACCCGTTCAGAGCGCGCAATCCACCATGGAGGCGCACAGTTGCCGATGAATGCCCCACATTCCCGACAGTTGGAAAACGCCAAACGCCCGGGAGCAAGCGATTCGAGGCGCGCGCCGAGCGTATAAATGCGTACGTGCGGCACAGCGCAGCCGCATCGCGAATTCGCGCCTCGCCTCGCCGCGCTCGCGCCGCCATCCAATTTTGTCGCGCCGCCGCCGGTGACAATTGAGTAAACAGCATCTTTCGATTCGCGCAAACAACGCTTGCAATGAGCAACTGATGAGGTACGTACACTGGCGGATCCAGAAAAAAATTTCGGAGGGGGGAGAATTTTGCAGAAGGGAGAATTTTGCAGATTTTGCAGAATTTTGCAGGACCCTGTTGAACTTTTTGGATGTTGGGCCATTTGGCAGTGGTTTCGGCAGCTAATCGGAGTATAAACGGCGCCGCAGGCGAAAATTATGCTGTTTTCGACCACGTACACACCGACCACCGACCATTAAGCAATTTTATGCTGAAAACTAGGCATACTAGACGTGTTTCTTCTCCAAGCGCCTACCCCTTTCCTCCCTTTTCCCCCTAGATTTCCGATTTCGGGAGGGGGAATTCCCCCTTTCCCCCACCCCTGGATCCGCCAGTGGGTACGTACTAATACGCCTATGCACTGAATCAGTCCACTGCATCAGCCTTTGAACGAGATGGGCCGCCCATGAAAGCAGGAGGAACAACTGCAAGGTCTGGCCAATGTGACGCACCCAACTCTGTTGGAAACTGTGTAGCTCTCAGTTGCGTACATACATTGTACGAGTGCAGTCTACGCTGTTCTTACTGTAGGCGTGACCCAGACCTCAGTTTGAATATGGGCGCGCATCTGTTGTAAAGGGTAGGGAAGCGGCGTCTGTTCTATTGTTCTGTGGCGTGGCCTGCGACGAGCGTCCACTCCGTCGCTCCGTCTCTCTCTGCACTCTCTCTGCTCTCTGCTCTCTCTCTCTCTCTAACTGTTCTCTGCGTTTCCGCACCAAATATAATCAACAGGTTATGGGCCCAGTCCACGCTTAGTTGGACCACCGAAGCTGTTGGCGAGTCGTGACCTTGGGAAGAAAGGTGTGGGCTCCGCAGTCGAGGTGGTGCCAATCTTGCGCGCGTGATTCTGGTGCGGTGAAACCGAAAGGGAAACATGGCCTCCATCGGCAGCAGCAAGCTGGCTATCGACAGACTCGACGGCAGCAACTGGCCGGTCTGGAAGTTCCAGATGCAGCATCTTCTGCTGTCCCATGGGCTTTGGGGACACGTCGAGGGGTCAGAGGCGCGGCCAGAGCCGGGAGCATCGGCAGCAGAGACTGCCGCTTTTGAGAAGCAGCAGCAGACGGCCATGACGACGCTGGTCATGGCTCTGGACAGCAGCGTCATCTACCTGGTGACGACGTGCAAGACGCCGGCAGAGATTTGGTCGACCCTCAAGTCGCAGTTCGAGAGCAGCTCTCTCTGCAGCAAGCTGTTTCTCAAGAAGAAGTTCTTCACGATGCGGATGAGGGAGGGCGCGTCTGTCAAGGAGCACCTCAAGGGCATGAAGGAGGTGACGGACAGTCTGGCGTCGATCGGCTCAAGGATCGAAGAGGAGGAGCAGGTGATTGCTCTCCTGATCAGTCTTCCGGCAAGCTACGGAATGCTGGTGACGGCGTTGGAGGCGAAGGGAGACGACCTGAGTCTCGCCTTCCTCCATCAGTCGCTGCTCAACGAGGAGCAGAAGAGGCGTCAGACTGGCGCCAAGGGTGTCGGCAGTAGCACGTTGGTCGACGACGAGGCTGCGTTGCGACTCGACACGCGACCGCTACGGACATTTGGCGGAACGTGCTGGAACTGTGGTAGAAGCGGCCACAAATCGACGGCCTGCAAGAGCAAGAGTCTCAAGAAGCCGCCGATGACTGGCAGCAACGGATCGCGGACGCGGCGCGCTCCGCACAGCGCAAAGCCAGCAGAGACGTCGCAGAGGGACGACGACGACTGTGGAGAGGACGCGTTTCTCTCAGTGTCGACGGCGCTGGCGGCCACGGAAGGTGGCCCGGGACGCTGGATAGTCGACTCGGGCGCGTCTCGTCACATGACTGCTGACCAAGGACTCCTGCAGAACTACCGAGAGTTCGACGTTCCGCAGCCGGTCAGCCTGGGAGACGGGCGCAAGGTCGACGCGCTTGGATCGGGCATCGTCAGAGTCACCATGGGACTGCATGGTGGCAAGCGCCTGAGGACGGCGATGACGGGTGTCCTTCTGGTTCCCAAGCTCGCCTGCAATCTATTCAGTGTGCGCGCAGCCACGCTGAAAGGAAAAGTGGTGCAGTTCGAGCAAGGACGTTGCCTCATCAAGGGCGCCAATGGCAAGCTACTGGGACAGGGTAGCATGTCCGGGAGGATGTATCAACTGAACTGTCATGCTGAGGCGCCGACCCATGGCGGAAAGGAAGAGCAAGCGCTGGCCGCTAGGTGCGACGACAAAATGGAGCTGTGGCACCAGCGCTTGGGCCATCTCAACGAGGCTCACCTGAAGAGCGCCATGAATGGAGAGCGCATGCTGGGCGTCGCCGAAGCTGGCAGCGGGCATTTGCCGTTCTGTGAAGGCTGCGTCGAAGGCAAATTGGCGCGCCGTCCCTTCAAGTCGCTGGGCAAGATCCGCTCGACGCGAAAGCTGCAGTTGGTGCACTCGGACGTTTGCGGCCCAATGCAGACGCAAAGCATTGGCGGCCACCGCTACTTTGTCACCTTTACGGACGACTACAGCCGTGTCTGCAAAATGTACTTGCTGCGACACAAGTCAGAAGTGCTGATCCGCTTCAAGGAGTTCATGGCGATGGCCACGAATGAGGAGGGCCACCGAATTGGGATCTTGCACACTGACAATGGTGGAGAATACAACTCCGACGAGTTCGCTGCCTTCCTACGTGCCGAGGGCATTCAACATGAAAGGTCAGTGGCGCACTGTCCACAGCAGAACGGGGTCGCTGAGCGTTTGAACCGAACGCTGGTGGAGTCGGCGCGCTCCATGCTGTCACACGCCGGATTGAGCAAGAAGTACTGGGCAGAGGCAGTGAACTGCGCCTGTTTCATCCGAAATCGCGTGCCGACCACGACGACTGGCTGCACGCCCTACGAGCGCTGGTATGGACGAAAGCCGGATGTCTCTCGTCTACGCGTCTTCGGGTGCATTGGCTACGCGCATGTAGCTGATTCGCAGCGGCAGAAGCTGGACCCAAAGGCGACGAAAGTTCGCCTGCTCGGCTACGCGCAAAACCAGAAAGGCTACAGGGTGCAGAGCCTGGTGAATGGCAAGGTCTACGTGCGCCGCGACGTGGTCTTCAATGAGAAAGACTTTGGCCAGCCCCTGCAGTGGGAGTCGTCCCAGTCGCCAGAGCAGCTGGAGAGGGTCAGCAGACCAGGTCAAGAGTGGGAGGTGTCGATCGAAGACGAGCCGCCCAAGGACCAGCCGCCAGAACCAGAGATTCCTGAGGCAGTGGGAGTCAAGCGGCGCTCTCAGCGAGCGAACAAGGGGCAACCACCACTGCGATATGGTGAAGACGACCGCGCCGACGTGGCGCGGCACGTGGCCTTCAGTGCTGGCGTCCCCGAGCCTGGGACGCTGCAGGAGGCGCTAAAAGGAGACAATGCGGAGAAGTGGAGGGCCGCGGCCGACGTCGAAATACAGTCGCTGAAGGACAACGACACTTGGGAGCTGGTGACGCTTCCATCGGGCCGCCAGCCACTCTCCAGCAAGTGGGTCTTCAAGGTGAAGAGGAACGAGAAAGGCGAGATCGACCGCTACAAGGGCAGACTGGTGGCGCGGGGATTCGCCCAGCGCCACGGGGTCGACTACGAGGAGACCTTTGCCCCTGTCGTCCGATTCGACACCATCCGAGCTCTACTGGCACACGCTGTGGAGAAGGGATTACACGTCCATCAGATGGACGTTGAGACAGCCTTCCTCAATGGCGAGCTCGAGGAGGAAGTCTTCATGCAGCAGCCAGAGGGCTACGCAGTTCCAGGAAAGGAGGAACTGGTGTGTCGGCTGAAGAAGAGCCTCTACGGACTGAAGCAGTCGCCTCGCTGCTGGAACAAGGCATTTCGTGAGTACATGGAGTCTCAAGGGTTTGTCCAGGGCATGGCCGACGCTTGCGTGTATGTGCGGGGTGACACGATCGTGGCCGTGTACGTTGACGACCTGATCCTATTGGCTCCGACAATGATGGAGATGGACAACGTCAAGTCCAACCTCGTGGACAGGTTCCGCATGAAGGATCTGGGCCCGCTGCACTACATTCTGGGCATCAGTGTGATCCAGGAGGCGGGCGAGATCAAGATCAACCAGCAGCAGTACCTTTGTGAACTGCTGGAACGGTTTGGGCTGTCCAACGCGAATCCAGTTGGAACTCCGGCAGATCAAAACGTTCGTCTTGTGGCCGACGACGGTCACAGCAAGGCAGTGGACCCGTCTCATTACCAGTCACTGGTGGGAAGCCTGATCTACGCGGCAGTGGCAACGCGTCCTGACATCGCCCAGGCTGTGAGTGCACTCTCTCGATTCAACGCAATGCCAACTGAGGCACATCTGACAGCGGCAAAGAGAGTGCTTCGCTATCTGAAGGGGACAATGCAGTTGTCCCTCACCTACAGTCGCCAAGACGAAAATGGCAGACGTAGCGCTGTCGGCTACTCTGACGCCGACTGGGCTGGAGATTGCGACAGTCGTCGGTCAACGACTGGCAGCTGTTTCTTGGCATCGGGAGCAGCCATCACGTGGCTCAGCCAGCGCCAGCCGGCAGTGGCGCTGTCAACAGCGGAAGCCGAATACGTGGCGTTGTGCGCCACCACGCAAACGGCGATCTGGCTGCGGCGTCTCGACCACGACTTGGGCAAGAAGACGACGGACGCCACCCTGATCTACGAGGCTAATCAGGGAGCCATAGCGATGGCGAAGAATCCCGTCAGTCACCGGCGCACGAAGCACATCGACATCAAGTTCCACTTCGTACGAGAGAAGGTCAGCGACGGCACCGTCGTCCTCAACTACTGCTGCACGCAGGAGATGATCGCCGACATCCTGACGAAGGCGATATCGCGACAACAGTTCGACTACCTGCGCAACAAATTGGGACTACATTGAATTGTGTAGTTCAATGTACAAGCGTGGGTACAATGTACCTAGAGAACAACTGTCAGCTAAGTGGGAGTGTTGGAAACTGTGTAGCTCTCAGTTGCGTACATACATTGTACGAGTGCAGTCTACGCTGTTCTTACTGTAGGCGTGACCCAGACCTCAGTTTGAATATGGGCGCGCATCTGTTGTAAAGGGTAGGGAAGCGGCGTCTGTTCTATTGTTCTGTGGCGTGGCCTGCGACGAGCGTCCACTCCGTCGCTCCGTCTCTCTCTGCACTCTCTCTGCTCTCTGCTCTCTCTCTCTCTAACTGTTCTCTGCGTTTCCGCACCAAATATAATCAACAAACTCAACTGCCCTTCTTCGCTCCCTTTGACGCCCACTCAAATACGCATGTAGCATAGTTGAGAAACGAGAAGTTCAAGTCAAGTTGATAGATGCGGTTGCACACTCCTGTACCGCACTCACGCTGTTTGGCTACAGTTTTGCTGTCTGACGAAGCAGCTGAGCTCAACACAATCTCCTTCGCGGATCTGCATGTTTACACTATTTACGGTATTTATTCCCCAAACAGCACGCAACCCCAAACAGATACAAAACTCGATAGAAACTGATAGAAACTCGAGTGCGCGACGTTCGTCATCATCCCCAATGGCGAAGCACGTCCGGTTACCGTAAATCCTCCAATACAACCCCCTCTAATAGTGCCCGCTCCAATTGTGCCCCCGGGTACGGCAAGGTTGAAATAATAGAGCCCCCCTTCCATAGTGCCTCCGGGGGTAAGGGGTATGTTGTGCCATGTGCCTCTCATCTCATGGGCAAAAACATAGTGATACCCCAAAAGGAGAGGTTGAAAAAATAGTGCCCCGGGGGCACTATTGGAGGATTTACGGAAAATCTAGTTCAAGGTGATGCTGCAACGGACCTTTTCTTTATGCTTTCTCGGTCTTTTGAGTTTTCACTCCACCAACAGCGACAGTGAACACGAAGGGCTTCTGATTACGACGGTCGTTGCGTTCTGGGAGACGGCGCAGACGGCGACGGCCTCGGTGCCGCTGAAGTGCGCGGCCAACGAGGTCGTCTGCGGCGTGGGGCGCTCGAGGACGCGTCGCTTCTCGTACGGGCACAACCTGAAGTTCGTGAGGCTGGTGCGTCTGCTCACGCACGGCGCGGAGGTGGTCGTCAAGCAGGGCGGACAGCAAGCAGACTCGCGGTCGAGTGTGAGCTGGACGAGGGCTACGCGCGCCAGCTGCTGCCCCAAATCGGCCTCTTCACGCCCTTGAATGCCGCCGAGAAGGGGAGGCCCTGTACGTCTACGTCAATTAATTGGCGTCGCAAGAACGGAAGCTTCATGGACAAGCCGAGAGTAAGTTGTTGCTCTGGTCCATTGATTCAGAGTCGCAACTTAAAGTTGCCAACTTCTGCAGCGGCTGTGCCTGGACGAGCGTTCTCCAGGATTGGACTCTCAGGAGGTGAGGGGGGGGTGTCAACAATTGGGAATCCAAAGGATGCACAGCACGCCCATCCAGAAACAGGAGCCGTTTCCAAAAGTCTTACTAAACGCTCGTGCTGCTTCAGCAGCCAAAGGTCAAACTATGGGCATCCTTCACAATAGTGCCCATCCTTTAGTATGACTTTGTGGGACTTGTTGCTACCAATGCCAAAATGCCACAGAGAGTAGTACACGTTTACTCCATTTCCAGTAGTGCGGTGCATTGACCTTGCTTGGTTAATGGTGACATTCAAATTTCTCAATGTGCGACCAATTTTTGGTAAACCAATCCACCCACCCCCTCTCCTGTATAAGTCTTGACAAAGTTTGCCATTTTGTCTACTTTGTTGGCGTTTGGGACGGGCGCTTATCACAGATCGGGGCATATGTACCTCCTGCAACTGGCCACGAAGGGCGTCTCTTGGTGCGCAGCCCATAGCAAAGTCCTCTTTGTCCATTCAGGCTGGGCAATGGCAGGCGGGAGCGCTTTATCACTGGCGCATCGCTCAAGAAGTTCGCCGAGGACCGCCGCTGCCTGGGTCGCGAGCTCTGCCGGCGCGTGCCCGCGTTCTGCGGAGACGGCGGCATCTTCCCCATTGATCAGACCATAGCATCCGTCATTGGCTTTGTGTAGCTACTGAGCTGGATGGATAAATGGAACGTGTATGAGTTTTGTTGAGTGGTCAGTCCAGCGAGTGCACTGCACTTCTTCTAGGCATGAAAGGAGGGATGCGTGCCCTCCAAAACGTGCTCTCCAAGCGCGGACGTCAACGAATGGCCTGGCCTTTTGCCCACTTCACGGACCAGCAGATATTCTACCTGGGCTGGGCTAAGGTGAGCTCGCAGTGGCTCATTGTCTGGATTGTCGGTGCAAGACACCGTGCACCTCAGAAGCTCATCAAACGCTTCAGTTTTTCTGCGCCGAGAAGTTCAAAGAAGAAGTGCAAGGCCTGAACGTGGACGAGGTGTACCGGCACGACCGCGGCTTCGCGGCAGCCTACGGCTGTCGCATCGGCAAGTCCAGCATGGCTCCTGACAACTACTGTCACGTCTGGGGAAAGTAGACTGTTCTAGACGGTAGGGTATATCTATACATGTAGATGTAGGTATGTAGTTTGAACGGGCTCAGATGCCTAGCGATCCCATAGCTTCTTGCAATCAGCTTGTTGTTTGTTCAACCACCGCTTTCAATCAAGTTCCAGCGTTTATTTGTCAACAGTCGAACGTGATGAGCAGCAGTTATTTCGAGCTGACCTACGTATTAGAAACGCACAAAAAGAAACGATCCTCATGATGTACCCATAAATGTTCCTCATTCCAATCACAATCTTGGCTATATACGGTAGGACTCCCTAGAAAAGAACTCGCTGCACAAACTCACAAACGACCCTTGAAAGCTGTGCTCTGCGCTCCGAATGCTCATGGGTGGAGACTGACGGAGGCATCGTAAACGCAGTAGATCTGACCGAATTCGTGGTACCACATCACGGTTCCACCACGGGAACGCGTGGACACGCAGTCGGTGCGGATGCCACAGCCCACCTTTGTCACCTTTGGCGACGTAGCCTGCGCAAAGCGTTCGAATCCCACCTGCTGATTGGCCCGATTCAACACAGCCCCATCCAATTCTGCTCTGAGTAAGTTGAATATTCAAACAATTGTGCCCAAACAATTTGGCCCCGAATTAAAACGATGGTGCCGATGGTGCTATTATATTATTATGTTATTTGAATGTATTTGCATATTATTCGCATTGTTCTAATTAGGTGGTGAGCATTATCCGCACGCAGCTCCAAACAGTCTAGGTAATGCTGCACCAGCATGAATTCTTTGTTTTTCAGATCTGGCCAGATGAAGCGGAAGTTCCAGAGACGATCCAGTTCCTCCTGGATGATCTTCGCGTGACTGTCGAGATTGTTTCTCTCAGCCGGCGTCAAGTGGAGCACCCTCGTCGTCGCATAGCGCAGATGGGAAGGAGCGTCATCCCTGGATTGGGAGCAATCGGCAGCGTGGACGGCGGCAAGGCCCTCGAGCTCGCAATCCCACTCCTGTGCGGATTTATGTACAATCTCTGCACGCACGCACGCACGCGCACTGGCTTTAGAAGGGCGCAGAGAGGGAGGAGGCACGCTCACAAGTGGATGGATGTTGGCTCGGTGTTGGTTGTGTAAGGCGAGGATCTGCTGGCGACCCTGCTCGTTGAGGAGGTCGTCGCGGCAGCCGGCAGCCGACGCGACGGCGGCGCTCAGAATGACGATTACTCCGATCATCTTGACGTCAGTCGCACTTTCCCGCTGCTTGCTGGAGGCGCAGGCGAGGCTCCCTTTCACTATCTGTTGAAGCAGTGAAGTGCAGACGAAACGAAGCCGACTGCTCTTCGCGGATCAACAACGCTGTTTTAAGCGCTCGGAACGGCTGAGCGGCTTTTCACAGAGTCTGTTTTCGCAAATTTAAAAGGAAGCAGTTCTTTTGATTCCAAATATAAAAGGAAGTGTAGGCTAGAGTGTCACCGCTTCCAGTGGGTAAAGCTGAAAAAGCCTAAAACGATCGTAAATTGATTAGCTAGTACCATATTTTGTAATTACACAATTTCCATCTGACAGAGCTAATTCTTGTTTCGGGGCTTATGTGTAGACAAGAATTAGCTCGCCCACAGAGAGCCCCTCGTCAGTACAACGCTCTGTGGGCCAGGTACCTACGCGCGTGGTGAAAAAAATTGGGAACCAACTCGTTTACGCTTCGGCGCTGTTTGCTGAGCAGACGAGGTGGTAGAGGCGGTGGCCGGTGGAGTTCCAACCATGCTGAAACCACTGGCGTCCTGGCCGACCACACTACCAGATGTAGACCTTGGCGACGGCACTGGCCCTGGGCTTTCGGCCACAAACTGCGAGGGCGTGTACGGCTCCAGTTTCCAAAATCCCAAATCGATACCGTAAGTTCCCACTGACGCAGTTCCCCAAATGAAATTGCAAAGTGTAACGGTGGAAGTGACGAGTGAAAACGAACATACTACGACTATGATCGGTAGCCCTCATAGTCCTAAGACTATGCAGGGCCCTGGGAGGAGAAAAGACTATCTAAAAATTTAATAGTTGCTGAACGATTGGGAAAGCCAAAGGAGCACCACAAAGGCGCGTACCTTCCTGCGAATGAAAGCACACAATTCCCAATGAACGACTTTGAAAAGCCCCTTCCTAAATAGGTGTTAATCAATTCAGTTGTGCGATCCACAAATGCCGCTTTAAAACTGCAGATCCGTCCAATTCTAATTAGCTGACTAATCAAAACCCCTTTGTGCAACCTCACCGGAACATTGCTATCTGTAAAGCCATATCGAATAACCTCAAAGTTGAACAGATCGGTCTTTTGAAACACAGAAGTATCCACCCCGTTGCGTTCATTCACCTTAATATTGAGGTCCAAGAAAGGTACGTTGGTGCCTTCGGCCGTAATTTCCAAGCTCAGTGACTCATGATATATCTGTTTCATAAGTGGGTCTATATCTGCCAAATTCAAAACCAACAGATCATCCACGTATCGAAATGCGATGCAGCTACCCTGCCTCTGGGATTTACAAAAATTAAATTCCATCATACTAAGCGTTAAGTCCGCTAGAAGTGGGGATGCATTGCCTCCCATGGGGACACCCTTGATCTGCTTAAAGGGAATCCCAGCGAAAACGACATATGTCTCTTGCAATACCGTGCTAATCAAATCTTTAATCTCCCAACGGTTAAAACACATCTGCATCGTACGGACTGCAGTAAATTTACAAAATCCATTGCTGTCAATAGCCAGGTATCCACGGTTGGAGTTGTTAAAGCACATGTCGACCAATTGAAACACGTTACGCAATATGATGTCGTGTGGCAAATTAGTGAACAAAGTTGCAAAGTCCGCCGTTACCAAATGCCGAATGTTTTTCCTCCTATGCAAATCTTGACTGACTTTATACGAATTGTTGACGGACCAATAGCACCTGGGACCACCCCTATCGCTCGTGACTCTACAGTAATTGCACAAAAATTTCCTGAAATGCTTAAGGGCATGAAGCAAGAGAACAGACAATGGCCTAACCGAACTCTGCTTGGCACCTGCTATAAAGCGAAATTTAAAGGGATTTTTGTGCAATTTAGCCGTAGCAAAAATTCGAGGCAAAACGTCGTTCTTATCGAGTATTTTCTGGCCAAAAGTAGCTAACATAGCCCTGTGCTTAGCTAGAATAGCCGACGAGTCGAGATGATAAGGTTTGTAGACCTCATTGCCTAACACAGAGATGGAACCGCCTCTTATACTTATGCCAAGCTCCTTACAAAAGCTGGATAGGTACAGACCTTTGCAGATAAACACGTAATTATTACCAGCCTTATCTGCAGGCACAATGACGAACTTGTCCTGTATGAGCCTTAAGTCCTTACACAAGGTCTTATACTGATGCAAATCGTAGGCACCTTCTATATAGCCTGAGTGCAGTGACGCATCCTGAACGAAACTTGCAAATTTTGAAGATAGACACAGAAGCACGGCCTCCGCAAAGGAATCAAAGTCCAAGTTCTTGTGCCTGCTTCTAAGGCGTGCAATATACTTAGCCAAGCCGTTGTAATAGGCATCAAACACATCCCTAATCGTACACCCAACATTAATGCGATACTTGGAGCCTTTGGCTAGGACGTTCCTGAGAAGCTCACTATTAACAAAATTAATATCGCCAGTGAGGACGTGCCCAAGGGGCGGGTACATGAAAGGAGATTGCGCGCATGAGCAGCCTCCTGCCACATAGGCCTCTAGGTCACGCGCACTAAGCTTTTTCAAAAGGCGGCCATAATTAAACGCCTTAAGTGAGAAGGGCGGCCCGTACGTATAGACTGTACGCACTTTGCGGCGATCTACACTAGGTATCGGATTACTTCGTTTGACCTCGCGATAATTCAACACAGCCCCTAAGGAAAACTGCTCCATGATAGGGTGAGCAAAATTAACAGTCAAATGATCATACGCCTGCATAGGCATACCCCTTTTCTGCCTAGAGTAGAACCCAGCGAAAAATCCTAAGAACATGAGGCCCAAGTCTTTATTAACCAGATTCAAATTAGATACATTTTCCAAGGCAAACTTGATGGAGCGTTTTGTTTGGCCCCGGAGGAATACATATAATTTGTATGCTTGATTAGAGCGGGCCTCCTCAAAGATGTGGACAAACTGATCCAGTATCTGTAAGTTGACCGTGGTGTTAGTGCGCCTATGCCGATTCCTCTTGGGCCTACTCCTAGTGTTGACGGGCATACTAAAATAGGGCTGATTCTTGTCATGCAATGGGTTCACTGTTGGTGCGCAACTTGTTGACTGCAAACTTGAATTTGGCGTCGAAATAGGTACGAAATACGCAAACTGCATAACAGCGCACTTGAATCGTCGCGTCATATAGCTTTAGCCGGCTGCCGCAAGACCATCTGTATACACCCATTGTGACGAGCTCATTGTGTCCTTCTAACGCTTTCAACCAATCTGTTTTGCTTGATTTTCAGAGTCGAGGCAAATTCAACACATCCGGCTGCGACAGACAGACGATACATACTTCGCTTACGGCAAGGGGGACAAATGTGTTTCGTCATGCTTGCTCTTCAAATACATATGTAGTTTGCGACTTGCACTTAAGGTAGTTGCGTGTGCAGTAACGTCGAACTTGACGAATTATGCTTTCGTCAAGTCGCGCAGGACCGCTAAGCCAGCTTGTCAGGTAAATACATGCAGTTTATAGCACACTGTCAAGTGAATTACGCACAAGCTTTCCTAGACGCACAAATTCGCAGTGAATGAAGCCTCAGCATAAAGAACAACGGACAATAAAGTTTTCTTTCGACCATTTGTTGCAAAAGAATTAGATGAAAGAGCGAGCAAGCACGCACAAACGACTAGAATAAATTGACGGGTCGGCCCACACCCAATTTGCGGCCCCATCCTTGGAAAGGATGGTTTACGGAAACCATGCGTTCGACTACGGAAACCACGGGGCATTGGAGGTGGGCGACCGCCCTCCCCATCCTTGAAAAGGATGGTTTACGGAAACCATGCGTTGGACTTCGGAAACCATGCGTTGGACTACGGAAACCACGGGGCATTGGAGGTGGGCGACCGGCCTCCCCATCCTTGAAAAGGATGGTTTACGGAAACCATGCGTTGGACTACGGAAACCACGGGGCATTGGAGCAGCCTTTCCTCTGGGGGCGCCGTTGTCGGTCGTGTCGGTGTTAAAAGTTTCCGTGGTCCAAGCCCACCCTTTCCCCTGGGGCCGCGCTTGTCGGTCGTGTCGGTGTTAAAAGTTTCCGTGGTCCAAGCCCACCCTTTCCCCTGGGGCCGCGCTTGTCGGTCGTGTCGGTGTTAAAAGTTTCCGTGGTCCAAGCCCACCCTTTCCCCTGGGGCCGCGCTTGTCGGTCGTGTCGGTGTTAAAAGTTTCCGTGGTCCAAGCCCACCCTTTCCCCTGGGGCCGCCCTTGTCGGTCGTGTCGGTGTTAAAAGTTTCCGTGGTCCAAGCCCACCCTTTCGCCTGGGGCCGCGCTTGTCGGTCGTGTCGGTGTTAAAAGTTTCCGTGGTCCAAGCCCACCCTTTCCCCTGGGGCCGCGCTTGTCGGTCGTGTCGGTGTTAAAAGTTTCCGTGGTCCAAGCCCACCCTTTCCCCTGGGGCCGCGCTTGTCGGTCGTGTCGGTATTAAAAGTTTCCGTGGTCCAAGCCCACCCTTTCCCCTGGGGCCGCGCTTGTCGGTCGTGTCGGTGTTAAAAGTTTCCGTGGTCCAAGCGCACCCTTTCCTCTGGCAGTGCGCTTGTCGGTCGTGTCGGTGTTAAAAGTTTCCGTGGTCCAAGCGCACCCTTTCCTCTGGCAGTGCGCTTGTCGGTCGTGTCGGTGTTAAAAGTTTCCGTGGTCCAAGCGCACCCTTTCCTCTGGCAGCGCGCTTGTCGGTCGTGTCGGTGTTAAAAGTTTCCGTGGTCCAAGCGCACCCTTTCCTCTGACAGTGCGCTTGTCGGTCGTGTCGGTGTTAAAAGTTTCCGTGGTCCAAGCGCACCCTTTCCCCTGGCAGCGCGCTTGTCGGTCGTGTCGGTGTTAAAAGTTTCTGTGGTCCATACATTTTTCTTCCAAAAACGTGCGGGTTCGATCACTATGTAAGACACCGTAGTCTACGGCGTGGTTTCCGTGGTCTGTATGATGGTTTCCGTGGTCCATACATTTTTTTTTCAAAAACGTGCGGGTTGCACGACTATGCAAGACACCGTAGTCTACGGCGTGGTTTCCGTGGTCTGTATGATGGTTTCCGTGGTCCATACATTTTTTTTTCAAAAACGTGCGGGTTGCACGACTATGCAAGACACCGTAGTCTACGCCATGGTTTCCGTGGTCTGTATGATGGTTTCCGTGGTCCATAATTTTTTGTCAAAGACGTCTTCGTCGTGGTTTCGGTGGTATGTATGATGGTTTCCGTGGTCTATATGATGGTTTCCGTGGTCCATACATTTTTCTTCCAAAAACGTGCGGGTTGGAGCAGTATGTAAGACACCATAGTCTACGGCGTGGTTTCCGTGGTCTGTATGATGGTTTCCGTGGTCCATACGTTTTTTTTTCAAAACGTGCGGGTTGGACCAGTATGTAAGACACCATAGTCTACGGCGTGCTTTCCGTGGTCTGTATGATGGTTTCCGTGGTCCATACTTTTTTTTTCAAAACGTGCGGGTTGGATGACTATGTAAGACACCGTAGTCTACGGGGTGGTTTCCGTGGTCTATATGATGGTTTCCGTGGTCCATAAATTTTCTTCAAAAATGTAAGGGTTGGACGACTATGTAAGACACTGTAGTCTACGGGGTGGTTTCCGTGGTCTCTAGAATGGTTTCCCTGGTCCATACGATGGTTTCCGTGGTCCATAATTTTTTTCAAAAAAAACGATTACGGTGCCGCTCCCGTGGTCTATATGATGGTTTCCGTGGTCGATACAATCGTTTCCGTAGTCCATAATTTTTTTTTAAAAAAACGTCAATGGCGTGCTTTTCGTGATCTATATGATGGTTTTGGTGGTCTATATGATGGTTTCGGTGCTCCATAAATTTTTTTTTAAAAATGTCTACGGCGTGATTTCCGTGCTTTCCCTCTTGAACAGGTGGATGTCCGCATTTGCTATGTTGCCCTGCCCAGGGATCTGGGCCTTGAACTGCAGAAGCCGACACATATACACGCACACAAACGCACGCACGCACGCACGCACGCCAAGCACGCACGCACGCACGCACGCACGCACGCGCGCACGCACGCACGCACGCACGCACGCACGCACGCACGTACGCACGCACGCACGCAGGTACGCACGCTCGCACGCACGCACGCACGTACGCACGCACGCACGCAGGTACGCACGCTCGCACGCACGCACGCACGCACGCACGCACGCACGCACGCACGCACGCACGCACGCACGCGCACACACACACACACCCACGCACACACAGCTTTGAACAACAGTAACTCATGATATGCCCAAACGTGTCCAAGATTTGCACAAAATTGAACAAACCCAACAGTCGATGAACGGCACAAGCTCAGCACTACACGCGCACCTGCTGGCAGCTGGAAGCAAGAATGGTGAGACAGATGGTAAGTGTCGGTTTGTACAGTCGACTTTTAATCAAAGATTGCAGAACGTTTGGGCATTCCCCAGCGCAGATTCGCTCAAAGTTTGGCGGAGTTCGGTTAGTCGCAAATCTAGTGCAGAAGTGAGACACGGCGCTGGCGAACTGGTACGGATGGGCGGAGTTCCGCCCCCACCCCCCACTTGCGTTGACGACAAATCTGAAAATAGGCAAGCAGGCGCGTAGCGCACTCTGTCTGATACTATGTCTGCTTGTGAGTAATAAGCCTGGCACTTCGTTTGGGGGTTCTCGACGGCGCGAGCGGCGGCTAGGCATCCGGCGCTTAGCAGCATTGTGCTCTCGTCAGCGGGTCGGCCGGCACGCGCGCGTGCGTCGTAATGGCGACTGGGCGGAGGAGGTCGGCCAGCGGGCGCAGACGCACATACAACAGTACATACGTACATACATTCGCTCAAAGTTTGGCGGAGTTCGGTTAATCGCAAATCTAGTGCAGAAGTGAGACACGGCGCTGGCGAACTGGTACGGATGGTCGGCGTTGCGTCCCCACCCCCCACTTCCGTTGACCACAAATCTGAAAAGAGGCAAGCAGTCGTGTAGCGCACTCTGTCTGATACTACGTCTGCTTGTGAGTAATTAGCCTGGCACTTCCGTTGGTGGTTCTCGACGGCGCGAGCGGCGCCTAGGCATCCGCGGCTCAGCAGCATTGTGCTCTCGTCAGCGGGTCGGCCGCACTCGCGCACGCACGCACGGACGCACGCGCGCGCACGCACGCACGCACGCACGCACGCACGCACGCACGCACGCACGCACGCACGCACGCACGCACGCACGCACGCACGCACGCATGCACGCACGCTCGCGGGCGGGCGGGGGCGCGTGCCACATGCAGAGATCCGCAGAGATGCTTGGCAGTGCATCACCAATGGAAGCTAGCACGTTGCGCCTTAGAGGCCGATTTGACGAATAGCGCATTATGTTGTTGCGCAACTGTGTTCATTGTACTGTTCGGAGCAGAAAGCACATTGAAATTCGACCGCGAGCTCACACGTTATTAGCTCTGTGGTTCAATATAGACAACAGAAATGCTATAGGATCCACTGTTTTCCTTTGACTTTTCCGCTTTATTCAGAGGGGCGGGGGGAAGCGGCAGACTCTGCACA
Source organism: Paralinhomoeus sp. GSCO2_6 (assembly GCA_030248085.1). Classification (NCBI taxonomy): domain Eukaryota; kingdom Metazoa; phylum Nematoda; class Chromadorea; order Monhysterida; family Linhomoeidae; genus Paralinhomoeus; species Paralinhomoeus sp. GSCO2_6. Next base: position 16,670 of record JASAMY010001872.1, on the reverse strand, counting down.
GTTGGCGCGGAACTCTGCGTGGGCGCCTGCGAGGCCTTGTTCCCAATCTGCCCTTACCGCCACTCCTCCATTGTCGTCATCGTTCTTTGCGAAAAAATAATACTGTAAATGCTCAAATAGTTCCCTTGGGGCACTATTTTTTCAACCTCTCGTTACCCAGCAGCATTATTGGAGACGCGGCACTATTGGAGTGCGGTTGTATTGGAGGATTTACGGTAGGCTTGCCCATCCGCAAGAAGTTGCTATAGGGTCCAGTGCATTTCCATGAACTTCCGTCTTTATTGAGCACGAGTTGAGGATCGTGCAGAACTCGCGCGAAATGAGCGCGCGCGGCGCGCGTCGCTTGCGGCGAATTTAGCCGTATCTTTAGTCGTGTAGTGCTTTGTTCCTTCGTTTCACAAATCTGTTGTGGAGCGTCGCCGCCCACAGTGCCCTTCGCGCGTCCCCCCCCCCCCACTCCCCTCCACCGTGCGCGGCCCCAGTCCGTTCTTTCGACAGACACGCATTTTGTAGCGGCGGCGCGGCGTTTACGGCGTTTAAGTTACGTAGACTACGGAAACCATCGTGTAGACTACGGAAAGCACAGTATAGACTACAGTGTCTTACACAGTGGTCCAACCCGCACGTTCATGGAAGAAAAATGTATGGACCACGGAAACCATCATATAGACCACGGAAACCACGTCGTAGACTACGGTGTCTTACATAATGGTCCAACCCGCACGTTTTTGGAAGAAAAATGTATGGACCACGGAAACCATCATATAGACCACGGAAACCACGTCGTAGACTACGGTGTCTTACATAGTCGTCCAACCCGCACGTTTTTGAAAAAAAATGTATGGACCACGGAAACCATCATATAGACCACGGAAACCACGCCGTAGACCACGGTGTCTTACATAGTCGTCCAACCCGCACGTTTTTGAAAAAAATCTATGGACCACGGAAACCATCGTATAGACCACGGAAACCACGTCGTAGACTACGGTGTCTTACATAGTCGTCCAACCCACACGTTTTTGAAAAAAAAATGTATGGACCACGGAAACCATCATACAGACCACGGAAACCACGCCGTAGACTACGGTGTCTTACATATAGTCGTCCAACCGGCATGTTTTTGAAAAAAAATGTATGGACCACGGAAACCATCATACAGACCACGGAAACCACGCCGTAGACTATGGTGTCTTACATACTGGTCCAACCCGCACGTTTTTGAAAAAAATTTATGGACCATGGAAACTTTTAACACCGACACGACCGACAAGCGCGCTGCCAGAGGAAAGGGTGCGCTTGGACCACTGAAACTTTTAACACCGACACGACCGACAAGCGCACTGCCAGAGGAAAGGGTGCGCTTGGACCACGGAAACTTTTAACACAGACACGACCGACAAGTGCACTGCCAGAGGAAAGGGTGCGCTTGGACCACGGAAACTTTTAACACTGACACGACCGACAAGCGCACTGCCAGAGGAAAGGGTGCGCTTGGACCACGGAAACTTTTAACACCGACACGACCGACAAGCGCGCCCCCAGGAGAAAGGGTGCGCTTGGACCACGGAAACTTTTAACACCAACACGACCGACAAGCGCACTGCCAGAGGCAAGGGTGCGCTTGGACCACCGAATCTTTTAACACCGACACGACCGACAAGCGCTCCCCCAGCTGAAAGGGTGCGCTTGGACCACGGAAACTTTTAACACCGACACGACCGACAAGCGCACTGCCAGGAGAAAGGGTGCGCTTGGACCACGGAAACTTTTAACACCGACACGACCGACAAGCGCGCCCCCAGGAGAAAGGGTGCGCTTGGACCACGGAAACTTTTAACACCGACACGACCGACAAGCGCACTGCCAGAGGAAAGGGTGCGCTTGGACCACGGAAACTTTTAACACCGACACGACCGACAAGCGCGCCCCCAGGAGAAAGGGTGCGCTTGGACCACGGAAACTTTTAACACCGACACGACCGACAAGCGCACTGCCAGAGGAAAGGGTGCGCTTGGACCACGGAAACTTTTAACACCGACACGACCGACAAGCGCACTGCCAGAGGAAAGGGTGCGCTTGGACCACGGAAACTTTTAACACTGACACGACCGACAAGCGCACTGCCAGAGGAAAGGGTGCGCTTGGACCACGGAAACTTTTAACACCGACACGACCGACAAGCGCACTGCCAGAGGAAAGGGTGCGCTTGGACCACGGAAACTTTTAACACCGACACGACCGACAAGCGCGCCCCCAGGAGAAAGGGTGCGCTTGGACCACGGAAACTTTTAACACCGACACGACCGACAAGCGCACTGCCAGAGGAAAGGGTGCGCTTGGACCACGGAAACTTTTAACACCGACACGACCGACAAGCGCGCTTCCAGAGGAAAGGGGGCGCTTGGACCATGGAAACTTTTAACACCGACACGACCGACAAGCGCGCTTCCAGTGGTCCGGGGGCGCTTGGACCTCGGAAAGTTTTAACACCGACACGACCGACAAGCGCGCTGCCAGAGGAAAGGGTGCGCTTGGACCACGGAAACTTTTAACACCGACACGACCGACAAGCGCACTGCCAGAGGAAAGGGTGCGCTTGGACCACGGAAACTTTTAACACCGACACGACCGACAAGCGCGCCCCCAGGAGAAAGGGTGCGCTTGGACCACGGGAACTTTTAACACCGACACGACCGACAAGCGCGCTGCCAGAGGAAAGGGTGCGCTTGGACCACGGTAACACCGACACGACCGACAAGCGCGCTTCCAGAGGAAAGGGGGCCAAGAGAAAAGGGGTGACCACGAAAACTTTAACACCGACACGACCGACAAGCGCGCTGCCAAGAGGAAAGGGTGCGCTTGGACCACGGAAACCTTTAACACCGACACGACCGACAAGCGCGCTTCCAAGGAAAGGGGGCGCTTGGACCACGGAAACTTTTAACACCGACACGACCGACAAGCGCGCTGCCAGAGGAAAGGGTGCGCTTGGACCACGGAAACTTTTAACACCGACACGACCGACAAGCGCGCTGCCAGAGGAAAGGGTGCGCTTGGACCACGGAAACTTTTAACACCGACACGACCGACAAGCGCGCTTCCAGAGGAAAGGGGGCGCTTGGACCACGGAAACTTTTAACACCGACACGACCGACAAGCGCACTGCCAGAGGAAAGGGTGCGCTTGGACCACGGAAACTTTTAACACCGACACGACCGACAAGCGCGCTTCCAGAGGAAAGGGGGCGCTTGGACCACGGAAACTTTTAACACCGACACGACCGACAAGCGCGCTGCCAGAGGAAAGGGGGCGCTTGGACCACGGAAACTTTTAACACCGACACGACCGACAAGCGCGCTGCCAGAGGAAAGGGGGCGCTTGGACCACGGAAACTTTTAACACCGACACGACCGACAAGCGCGCTGCCAGAGGAAAGGGGGCGCTTGGACCACGGAAACTTTTAACACCGACACGACCGACAAGCGCGCTGCCAGAGGAAAGGGGGCGCTTGGACCACGGAAACTTTTAACACCGACACGACCGACAAGCGCGCTGCCAGAGGAAAGGGGGCGCTTGGACCACGGAAACTTTTAACACCGACACGACCGACAAGCGCGCTGCCAGAGGAAAGGGGGCGCTTGGACCACGGAAACTTTTAACACCGACACGACCGACAAGCGCGCTGCCAGAGGAAAGGGTTTCCCCTGGTTTCCGTAGTCCAACGCGTGGTTTCCGTAAACCATGCTTTCCGAAGATGGCAGTGCAGAGTTGGATGTAGACGTCGAGGTCCAGAGGTTTTCGTGAGCGACTTTTTTTTTTATGGTTTCCGTAGTCTATCTATATTCCTAAGGGGCCAGATGGGGCTGCAAATGACACCTGAGTCGACGGGTCAAAATAGCGCGCACCATCTGACAGTCTGACATTTCGAAATCATTAGCTGGCTTTGAGGGAACGCACTCACGATTAGCATCCCTATCAGAAACCACAGACCAAGAAGTGTGATAAAGCAATGGCTAGTTGTTATCAGAGAGTCTTTCCATAGGCTGAACATGGTGTCACCGTGTCGGATGTCGCTCGCCGCCGCTCCTACTCTATCATCTTGAAAAGACTGTCCGCTTTCTGCCGTTTGCCCAGCACCTCAATCATGTAATCCTAAAAGGAGCGTTACTAGACACGGCGTTTGAATCGTTTGCGAGAAGGAGCGCACCTCTACGCGTTGCTTTCCCGAATTTTCCAGTTTCTCCAGATCCAGGCGCATTTGCTTGTTATCCGGCCCCTCAACAAAGCCAAGACGAGATGGCTCATTACAGCATCCGTAGTCATCGCAGCCCGAGTTTCTCCGCACGCGTACATGCCCCTAAGAAAGATTGATGCACTAGGAGACAATTCAAAAGTCTACTGTACCGTACACGACCTCTCAGTTTCGTCTGCTTACCAAAAGAAAACTAGTAATCGGAAACAAATTGGTGGAGACTCGAGGAAAAGTGTTGAAAGAAAGCTCGAAAAAGAGAGAACGCGAATTTGCAATCAAATTGGTGGTCTCCTCGCTTGAATTGCAGTGCAGCTAAAAGCAAACTTACGTTGCTGCGGTAGCACACGCAGCCGTCACCATTGACGACCTTCTGATTGCAAAAGCAGCACGCCTGACAATGTGCCGGTGTCGTATATACATGTGTCGGTTATATACATGTGTCGGCCGACACATCCATATAGACAACTGATGTATATACGTATACGTATCTATATGTGTCGGTCTATATGCATCTGCAGTGCAAGTGAAATTCTCCCGTCATAATTAATGCTGAAACCTGCGTCAGATAACGCCAAGCAACAGATACAATAAACAGACGCTCAACAGTGAATCATGGGCTCAAAAGTGGCTGCCACTGCTATTGTCCAAGTAGGTATACCATGTAGTTGGGGGTGACCTTACCTAATTAATGCTACTGCCTAATTAATTAATAATGCACAATAAAAAAGACCTTGCCTAATTAATGCCAATTAATGCTACAGATGTACATGTAAGTGTAATACTTCGGCACTCTGTTGCTCGGCTGCGCGGTGCGCGCGTCGCCTGTCTCTCTTGAGCGTCTCAGTTCCGTCGCGCTCAAATGCAACTGCATGACTGAAATGGATTCGAGCCGAGCGTAAGCACGTTCACCTGGGCCTTATCACGACCATAGGCATACACACAGTTTGTGCGTCACACATCTTGCGTCGCTCAGTAGGTGCAGCTTGTGTATTTACGCTAGCTAGCTACCTGCGCAGCCTTGTGTAAGTCAACTGTTACGAAGCGACCGTGTAGCGTAGGGAGGAAGGGGGAGAGGATGGCAAAGCAGTGTAGATTACTCTTGTGGCCCTTTTGACGCAGTCAGTTAGATTACAATCTGTGGCCCTTCTGTCCTTGTGGTCCGCAGAAAGTTTAGAACTGGCGACCTACACATGTATATCGAACCGACACATGTAGATACGTATACGTATCTAGATCAGTTGTCTATATAGATGTGTCGGCCGACACATGTATATAGCCGACACATGTATATACGTCACCGGCATTTTATCGAGTCCCCCACTACAAGTGCAAGTGGCGCCGCCATTCGCCACTTCAGTAGAACTGCACATCAAGGCGGCGAACTCTGAACGGGCGGCGTCCTCTTGCGAGCGAGGAGACCCGTGAGAGCAAGTGTACATACGTGCCGTGCATATATAATCCTATATAATCCGAGGGCACTACTGTTGCAATACGCGGTATTGCAAATAAATGTTCTTGACTATGACAAAAATACTTGAAGAACTCTGAAAAAGCTCAAAGAAATTGGACGTGTCTTGCGAACGTACCGAAGCGGTTCTTTGCGGTGGCGAGATGGCGCGTCCAATGGCCGGCTTTCGCGCTGCAGGACGCAGCGAGGAAGACGAGAGCTACGACCGTTCGCATCGTGACCATGACAACCGCAATTTTGCAATTCCACAAACTTTCAGCACAAGCGATACTAGTCTGTTCAATCTGACGGGAGGGCGGCGGTTGTGCAGGATCCTTACCAAGCTTCGTGGGTAAGAATAACTGCGAGCGGTGTATGCGAACATGCAGCTGATCAAATCCGCGAATAGGCCGGCCGGCAGTACGCGAGACCGAATCTGGGTGTGCACCTATTGGTATACGAATTGCATGCTCCGGTGGCATGGTCGCGAGAAACATACCTACACCTCTGCACTAGTAGTCGGTCAGTGCTGCATGGGTGGATAACCTACCTACCTATGGAGCGCGTCATTGTACCTATTTGTGGTCTAAAAGGCAGATCTATGACCTGAGCGCGTCCCCTGCAGGTAGAGTAGTACGTCCGTGTCACATGTTCTTGTACTCTAGTACAAGCCAGTCTGTCCGTACTCGTTAGTCGTTGGTACCACTCGGAACACACAGACGCAGTGTCAACATTCAGTTTCCGTGAGAAGACGTTTGTAGAGATGTTATGGGCCAGAGGCCGATTCTGTATTAGACACGCGCAGAAGTTCTTACATCATCCGTGCGGAAGGCGCATTGTCAAGCAACTCTGATAAGAGTTTAATGCTAACAGGCGTGCTGCTGCCTGCTACTTGCGCATGCTGCTTGCTTTTAGTTCAGTTGCGTTGCTATCTGGTGACGGAGCGAACCTACTCGCTTTAGCGCCCTTTGGACATGTTTTCTTTGATCGCTAGCTTTCTATTCAACAATAAACTGCTCTCAGCAAGTACCCTGGCAATATCCACTAGCGGATCCAAAGGGGGGGGGGGGGGCGGGGGGGCGTGCCCCCACCTGTCGTGGTCGGCAAAGGGGGGCAGCGGGGGCAGGCGCTGCGGGCAGAGAAGGAGCTGAGGGCAGGCGTTGGGGGCAGAGAACGTCGCGGGGGCAGGCAAAGGGGGCAGAAGGGGCCCAGACGAGAGGGAAGAGGGACGAATCGGACTAATATTTGCCAATTTCCCATAGATTTACACTCTCATAATCTGAAAATGTTTGCCTGCGGCGCTGTAGTGTATGGACGACTGCGTTTGGACTAAGGTTTTGACTCTATATTTTGGTTCAGCTCGCCCGTCCAAAGTAGAGATGCACGTAAGGCACGTAAAGGGGGCAAGGGATGCAAGCTGACCTAATGTGACTGTTTCGCCCAATAACATAATGCTCAGATGTTGGTTGGAAAACCAAAATTTTCGCCTGCGGCGCGCGCTTTTGTGCATACTTTTTGGCCACAACTCATGCTAAATTCCTTGAAATTCTAAGGAATGAGGCAGTTAACATTGAAAATTTTCGCCTGCGGCGCGATTTCAAAAAATTTGAACAAAATGTCTCACGTATTCTACTAAAAACAACCTAAAGAACCGCAAAAATGCAAAATGTGTGTTTTGTAGCATCACTGTCTGTTGTAAGTGTTGAAAAATATGCGAAAAGTGGGCTCCGGCGCCAAACGCGCGAAATATAGCTCTCCAATTAAAATTTAAGCCGAAAAAAAATTTTGAGCTTGCCCCCCCCCCCTGTCAGAAAATCCTGGATCCGCCAGTGGCAATATCCTCCCTTACGTTGTGCATTGTCGTATCTAAAATCAAGAAAAGAAGACAAACTGAGAAACTGAGATCCAAAATCGACGAAGTGATCCGCAAACGAGACGCCGACCAGAAATGGATTGAAGAAAAGATTCGAACTTTCAAAGAGAACAACGCAGAGAAAGTAGTCGCCATTCAGGAATTGTCGTTTGGGGATCTCAGAGGTATGTACCTACATATATACAATCGTCCTCCTGCTGTATGTAATTTGTGGTTCTCGGTAGCGTGCCGTGTAGTGGAGTATTTGCTTTGCATTCCTTACATTGCAGCCGCTCTGCAAGAAGGGGAATTTACGGCTGTCGAAGTTCTGTTGGCATGGTGGGACAAGGCCCTGCAAGCGCACCGCAGAACCAATTGCGTCACCAACTTTCTGCCTGAAGCTCTCGGCGTCGCCGAAGAATTGGATGAGCAATATCGAGACAAAGCGAAGCCCGTCCTCTTCGGATTGCCTTTCAGTGTGAAAGAGTGCATCGATGTAACACCGAGACCGTTGTGGAATTTTGTTGAGCGATTCGGCACACTGCAACCAACACAACTTCAGTTGAAAGGTCACGTCGTCACTGCGGGCTACGCTCATTGGCTGTTCAACCGTCCAGCGGAAAGGGACGCACTCCTGATCGAGGTGCTCAAGCGAGCCGGAGCCGTGCCGTTCGTGCGGACAAACCTGCCGCAAACGGTGGGCGCGTCCCACTGCTCCAATCCCGTCTACGGCGAGACGTGCAATCCTCACGACGAGACGAAGACGAGCGGCGGCTCCAGCGGCGGCGAGGCGGCGCTGGTCGCCGCGAGCGGTTCCCCGTTCGGCCTGGGCAGCGACATCGCAGGCAGCCTCAGACTGCCGGCGCACTGCTGCGGTGTGGTCGCGTTCAAGGTGCGACCCGGGCAGCGCATGGCCTGGTGGTAGAGAATCCGCCTCTTGACCGACCGGACCGGGGTTCGATTCTTGATGGATCCACTAGATCGAGGACGAGAACTTCCCTCTCGACGGGTTTTCTCTTGCTGTCGCTGCCCTAGATTACAGGTGGCGTTCTACCAAATGTCTTTGGCTAATTGCGCGGCTCTAGACAGGAAGGCGTCATGGAGATGAGTGCGTCTAATCCAACCTGTAGCTGCAACTTTACCTACACCTTGTGACCCTGGACCACATCTGTCTGTGTAACTGGGTGGTGTTTGTTAGTGTGTCTTCAGGCTTCCTCTAATCGGCTGAGCGAACTTGGCTACTTCAATGGCAAGATGGGTGGTATTCAACTGGTGTGCGACAGTACTGGCCCAATAACAGTCGACGTTGACACCGCAGCGGAAGTTATGAAAACGTTACTGGATCCTTTGATCCGAAAACAGTGCGGCACTTCGGACCCGTATATGGTGCCGATTCCCTTTCAAGACTCACTTTTCACGACCAAGAAACCACTGACCATCGGCTATTTCGAGAGTGACGGCTACTTTGAACCCACTCCAGCGGTAAAACGGGCCGTGATAGAAGCAAGGGATCATCTCAGAGAAGCAGGGCACATACTAGTGGAGTGGACCCCACCTGACTGGACCGACAAAGCCGTTTCGCTCTCCTGTGCGGCTCTGATGTTCGACAGAGGTGGTTGGACTGCACAATTTTGTGTGTTCTGACCTGGCGTGCCTTGGCCCAACGTTTCATGACCAGCAAAATTGGGTACTGGTATGCAATATTCATTGTGAAACCCAGCAGTTTTAATTGCTCCACCTCTTGGCGCGGTAGTATTTCAGAGAGCCAGTAAAGTGCAAAATGTATTAGCTGCACGAAGATTCTAGTGTTCCCATGAATTTTATGGTTGACGAAAACGTATGTAGGCAATTCAAAACCTGACTGACGACAAGCTCCAATAAATGGGTACATCGAAAATGCAACCAGGACACGTTTGATTCATGTCCCAATTCAAGTACAAAAGTTTTTTTTTTGATTCCAGCTTGTTTGAAAGTGTTGTTGTGCAGTTAAACGACTGACTGTTTGCACAAATTAACGTCCACACCCGTCATGGCTACAACAGGGAAATTTATCTCCGACAACATGTCCAAAGACATCTGGGATGCTCACACTCGTTCCATGGCGTTCTTGCAGCTGCCACGCTGGTTGCTGCACATGTTATCCTCCTTTGACTCAAAAGCCAAGACCGTTCTTCAAAACTTGCCTTACTCCATTTCTGACTTGCAGCAGGTTCACTGTTTACAGGAAGAATTTTGCGAACGAGCAAATTTGTCAAGCCTTGCAGGTTTACGCCAGCATCTATGAGTATCGAAATTTGTTTGCCGCCAAGTGGCACGCTGAAGGCTTGGACTGTCTGATCTGCCCGGTGCATCCGAGTGCCGCGTTGCCACTGGACAGATGCCATGAAGTGGGGCTGGCACTCGACTATCTCTTGCCTTTCAACATGCTAGACTACTGCGCTGGGGTCGTGCCTTGGACGAAGGTACGTACGCGCAGTGTTCACCACATGTGGGGTAGGTACAGCTAAGCAGCAGGCACTAGAGTTGGGAAAAATACGTTTTGACTTTGGACCAGCGTATTTTTTTGAAAAAAAATACGGTATTTTTTTAAAAAAATACGTATCTTTTGTATTTTTTTAGAGTATGTATGTACAGGTACCGTACATCATAGTAAGCCATCAGCGAAGTGTCCAAAGCTTAAAAATCGGTACATACAGTAGGTCGAACGCTGTAAAACTGTGCAAGCACGCAAGTAGACGAGTAGGAGTGTTTGTGCGTGCGTGTGTGTGGGTGTGAGGTGAGTGTGTCGGTGAGTGGTGCGTAAGCGGAGTAATGAGCGACCACGAGATTTGGTTGGCATCCAACAAAGTGAGAAATGGGGGGCACGCATCCAAGAACGCGAAGCAGGTCGACGCGACACTAAGAACGCGACGAGCTAACAATAGCAAAAGCTAGCAGAACCAATTGTTGGGTTCGTGTCCGCTGCATCCAAAACCATAACGTAAGCAAAAGCTAAGCATCGTAAGAATAATGTGATGTCAAACAAATCGTTTTGTGGTAAGTCTACCCACTACACAACTCTCATATATGCTGTTCAATGTAAGGTACATTGATTAACAACAAATGATTTATTATTTGTTGTAGGTTGATTCAACAAAATACAGGCTTACGACTCAAAATTACGACTACTACCTTACGATTACGACTACGACTGTATTTTTTTAAAATAAGATACAGGCGGCGGCGTATTTTTTCAAAAAAATACGTGTATTTTTTTGAAAAAATACGTTTGAAAAAATACGCGCCCAACTCTAGCAGGCACGCGAGTGACACGCCCTTGCCTGACCTCTTCTACATATGTACGTACCTGCACTTCTCCTCACTTGCTGAACGTTACGTAAATCTTCGAGAAAAAATGGCCAGTTGCGTCCTCCTTCAATAGTGAGTGACCATTTAGGCGAAGAGGCCATGTAGGTACACAGATGGTATTGAGTTGCAATTTTCACTCAGAAACGTGCGTATCTTTTTGAAATTTGTGTAGTCGGTGTCTTGAGGTGTTGAAGTGACGCGTCATGAGTATGCATGCATCGGAATCTAAAACTTCCTCCCACAACTTTAGGTAACACAAGCTGACGAGGTGACTTTGAAGGACGAATACAAGCCAACCGATTTCATGGGCAAGATTGTGCGAGAACTAAATCTTACTGGCAGTGTTGGTTTGCCCATTGGGGTGCAGTGTGTGGCACCGCCGTACAAAGAGGAGCTCTGTTTGAGCGTTATGAAACAGCTTGAAAAATAAGAAATGACACCGATATCACTAATTTTGCTGCAGAGTGCGATTATGGAAACAAACATAAGGGCAAACAGACATGGAACTGCAGCCTCCACGATTTTTATGTAGTTCCATTGCCGAAAGTCCGAGGTCGAAGGTTACTACTGCTCAGAATGCGCCACTCTGTGCACTCCACTGGAAACTTTTCACTGTTCGTACGGAAAGTCGCGATTCGCTGAACAGATTGTCGTATACTCATATTTTTACTCCTTGGGTTTAGCAGCGACCACGTTACAATTACAACTAAAGGACAATCTCTCTTTCATGCTTACTCTCAACAGTTGCGGTATATCAGGGTGTACGCGTCAGCGTACAACCCCAATATGTGACGACTTGCGCGCGTACTTGCGCGCGCGAGAATTCGGATTTTTGATCGCCTATAACTTTTGATTGGCTGAACCGATTTCGGCGCGTTATGGGTCAAAAGAAGCGCACTCATAGGGGGACCGTACGTGCCACAGCGCGTTGCAGAATTGCTGCGCGTTAAGGGGGTACGCCCGAAAATGTTTCCAAAAAGTGTCTTTTTTTTTCGTGTTCTCCTCACAGTTTTTGGAGCGCCACTCGCTAGTGCCGTGGGCAATTGGAATGAAACTTGGCATGTGTAAGCGACCCATGATGGCAATTTTGCGTACCAAAGGAATCGTCTCTGCGTCCTACCAAACTTGAGATATCGCCGATTTTATGCGTTTTTTCGGACATAGTCGTTTTTTTGGGGTGGTTTCCACCAAGAGTAAATCTCGGAAAAGTGCCCAATTAACCCCCAATTTTTTTTTGATTTCCTTGAACAGTTTCATATGGGAAGTCTATGCCAAGTCACTGAACCTAAAACTTCATCACTGATAATGAGTTATTAGCAATTAAAAATTTCAGCCGAAAGTTCCGTGCCCTATAGGCTCTTTAACGGTGCATCACAGAGCTTCGCTATAATGGAGAAAGTTGATCGCCCAGACGTGATCTTGACCAGTTTCAGCAAGTGGACCAAATTGAACGCACCAAAATGCCTCCCACCATTATACCGATAACGATAATTGGCGATATTTCGGTGTGGTTAGGTCGGATGGCCTAAACATCAATACTAAAGTTGATGGCCCTTTGATGTTGAACATTTCATTCCTTAGAGCCAACACGCTCCGACGCACCAAAATATTTTCACTTCCGAGATAATCGATAAATATCGATATTGGTGCCTCGGATCACTGCGGCAAAAAACACAAAAGTTGATCGCCTCTACGTGTAGATCATTTTGATTCCTTACACCACTAAGCTCCGACACACCAATATGGCGCTGCAGATCTGCACGCACGCACGCACACCATCAAATGGGCTGCTTCACAAAAAAACTCGATGTGGGTACGTCGCATCGCTTCGGCTAAAACACAAAAGTTGACCGCCTAGTTATAGCGATCATTTTGAGTCTTTACATCACTATGCTACGATGCAGCAATATAGCACAGCCGCACGCGCACGCACGCACGCACGCACACACACACAATTATCTGCAGTGGCTTCTGTTTGTAGTTTCTCTGCATGCTGTGCCATTTGCTGATAGGTCATCCTGCTTTGTATCATTTGCATGACAATTAGTTGTGCACAACTTTGGTCAATGAAAAATACATGTGTGTGTACCTATATTTTCAATCCACATGCTCACATTCTATACGATGAGTGTCTCCTACTGCACTCGAGGGATTCTACCAAACATGCCGAACATGCTGCTGTCATACATGGTACATATGTCATGCATGCGCGCGTTCGTACGTGCATGCATGTGTACGTGCATGCCTGCATGCGTGCGTATGCCTGTATAGGTTTTACGCATCGATGTTTGTCTTACGAAAAAACACTGTATTAAGGAAAAATTTGCAGGCGGCTGCAAAAAAGGTGAATATGTGACGCTCTTTTGTTGGAGCCCAGTTTGAAAAAGAGGGGTATCAATTAAGACATGCCTCATTTATGTATAGCCACTTATGCTTTGCAGCTGATCAACTTCAGTTTGAACAAACTGTGTATAAAAACCGAACCAAACGCAGCAACACGTCACATATTCGGCATTTTTTTGTGTGAGCTATCTCACTCACCCAAAATGCAACAGCAATCCTTTCACATCTCATCTATCTCTGGTCATTACCATCGACCTGGCACAGCCAAAGTTCCTACATAAATAATTGGCACCTTGCTAACATTTGTGAGATGTGGATTGCCACTACAGTTCAGTTAGTGATGTGTAGGTATACATATGGTACTGGCTCCATTCGTCATTTCCTTTTTGGCATTTACCCAATAACGCACTGCTCCTATACAACGTGTTTGCGTGCGTACGTGCGTGCGTGCGTGCGTGTGTTCGTGCGTGCTTGCGTGCGTGCGTGCGTACGTGCGTGCGTGCGTACGTCTGCATAGTGGTCCATGTGCAAGACCCTGCGGTCCTTCCTGCCTGTCTTGCAACCACGTGGCATTTAGTCATGCGGCATATGTGAATGCAGGGTGTTCCAGTCCAGTTATAGGTCCTATGATTGCCACTGCTCCTTTCTATGCACACAAACACAAAAAAATGCCGAATATGTGACGTGTTGCTGCGTTTGGTTCGGTTTTTATACACAGTTTGTTCAAACTGAAGTTGATCAGCTGCAAAGCATAAGTGGCTATACATAAATGAGGCATGCCTTAATTGATACCCCTCTTTTTCAAACTGGGCTCCAACAAAAGAGCGTCACATATTCACCTTTTTTGCAGCCGCCTGCAAATTTTTCCTTAATGACAATTCGTCAGGTTTCCCGTTTGATGCTGCATATCTAAACACGAGTTGTCATTTAGAGTATTACCCGAGCGTGAATCGGAAAGTGCCACTACCAATTCGGTGTGAGCCACTGTCTGATGCGCCACGCCCAGACGAAGCGCAGCAGCAACCCGCACCCGGATGACAACGACAACGTTGCGGAGGCGCAGAACAATCAATGAACATTATATGTAGGAAAGGGTCACGCTGTAAGTAAAACAATCATGCAGGGATGAGGATCACACACATTTTTGAATATGGACTGAATGATTGCGCCAGTGTGCATGGGAAATATATCATTGCCAGTTCATCAAGACTAAATGTAGAGGCTTTTCCCGCATTCATGTCCGTTTGTTGTTGTACAATCGTTCTTTAGCAGGACGGTTCAAAGTTTTAAGTTTTAACATTCTGAGATGAACACGATAATGCACTGTCAAGCACGGAAAATCTGTTAAGTGCATCGCGTGTAGAAACTGTCAAATTTTCCAGTGGGCGTACACAGAGGCGCGCAATTTTTCATCACGTCACGATAGATTGACTGTACCTCAAAACAGCTGCGTAGTGCGTACATTCTGAGCAGCAAGAATCGATTCGTCGTGCTGCCCCCCCCCCTTCGCAATTTCATAACCGTAGTTTGTAGCGTGTTTGTAATCGATCCGTGCTGTGTAAGACTTTTATGAAACAACTTGTGCTTTAAACTAAAAGAAAAAAAAACGACTCCAAAGTCACCACTTTTACAGTGGTGACTTGACAGTGACAGCGGTAGAAGTGGTGACTTTAGAGTCGTTTTTTTTATTTTTCAAGGTCGTGCATACATAACTCTTAAACAGAGAGTTGTGCTGGATGAATTGGGCTGAAATTTTGGCTTGGCACATTTAATCGTCAAATAAGAGTGTAGTACTGTACTGTAATAGAGTGTAATAAGGCTGCTGGCCATAATGGTGTAGTAGCTATAGTGCTGCAGCTGTTTGTGCATGAACAAATATGGGCGTCTTTGTTGTTGTTGGTATGGTTATTTAAATGTCAAAACCTGCAGGGAACTTACAAAACGTGTTCATTTTTGTTCATGTCTCCCTTTGATGGTTGATTTGCCGTTTATGGCTGCAGAAACGTCCTTAACGTGCTTGTGTAGCTGTGTTAGCAATATGTAGACGTCAAAATGATCACATTTACTTCCAATTTTGGAGCCGCCTCAGAATTTTTCTCCTAAAGCCACATTGAAAACGTACCGTATACCCTATAATTACCCCCCCCCCCTATAATCACACACCCTCCTATAGCTCTAACGAAGCAATTAGCCCCCGGGGGGTGATCATAGGGTTTACGGTACACTGTACGCAGATGTTGCGATGATCAGTATACTGTTCCGTCGTCTTGGAAGCACTTTTCCTTAATCTTTTGTGTCCGCTGAGTCAGTGATGAGTGCAGCCCCATGTGCTGGAAGAGACACGGACCCTTCAGGCGGTGTGGATTCGCCAGCTGCAGAAAACAAACGGTTTGTCAATGAAACGCGCTGAGTGCGCTGCAAAATATCAACTCGAACGCTTCTTGGCTTAAAAAAGGGTTGAATGAGTGGATTTGATAAGGAGATTTGATTCTGTGCACTAGGAAAGATTTTTGCACATTCTACAAGCCTACATAGGTATTTACATTATCGCACGCCTTGGTCGTGCGTATGCCTTCATCGCAGTAGACAAATTTGAAGCTAGAATCCATGAGAATATCACAAGGTTCTTGCAAGAATCGACGCGAATTGTACTCAATCAAAAGCTGAAAGCAGCGAAAACGTGTGACATTTGTGTGGTTTCAGTACATGCGAATCGGTTGTACATACAGGTATACCTTGAGATCACTGGCTCGAAAGACTTTTGCATAAAACCCAAAAATGGCGAATTCCCACATGACATAATCAGGACGGGCTTCGCCTTGCATGAGCGAGTTTTTAACCTTTGTTAAATAAGCGCGTTTGGCTTTGATGTCGTCTTCCATTTGCTATATTCAAAACAATTTCGCATACTGTGTAACGTTTTGTGCGTTCGCGCGTTTCTCTCGGTCCAGACGGCTACTAAAGAAGGAAATCACGATCTCCCGAAAGCGATTTGTGTCGGACCAGCTGGATGACTGCGCGACTCCCTCGCAGTTTTGGTCCACCGTCAAGCGGCTCTCCGGCAAGGCCAGCCAGGGGGTGCCCTGCTCCCTGTCGCACGAGGGCCAGCAGAAGTCGACGCCGCCAGAGGTTGCCGAGGCCCTCGCCGACTGCTTCCAGGCCGTTTGGAACACTGCGGACGTCCCCCTCCCTGCAGACGTTCGCGCGTCGCTGGACAGCGACGGCCGGGACGTGGTCGTGCCCATCGTCTGGGTGGAGCACTTGCTGCTCCGCCTGAATCCCCGAAAATCTACCGGACCTGATGAACTACCAGCTGTCCTGCTCAAGTCCTGCGCAGAGGTACTGTCTCCTTCTTTGGCTGCTCTGTTCGAAAGATCTCTGCGAGAAGGGCGCGTTCCCTCTGACTGGAAGGACGCGCTCGTCTC
>JASAMY010003482.1:0-37878 GCA_030248085.1 Paralinhomoeus sp. GSCO2_6 | reverse complement strand
GAAACTTTGGCACATTATGTCGCCCAGTGTTGTCTACAAAAGTTCGAAATTTGGTAACATTTGGTGAAGCGGTCAAAAAGTTACAGTATTAGCATTTTTCAATGTGTAAAACAAAAAAAAAACACCCTGTATTGTATGAGATGCATCCAATGATACAACGGACTGTATATGCACGCAAGTACAATGTATATGTGCGTACAAGACACTCTACTTGATTCTAGGCCCACCTGCGGGCAACGGATAGCCTCTAAGAAAGTCCAGAATAAATCGGAAGGTGCATGGGGCATCTGTCGACGAACAGCGTCGGCTGTTTGCGCTCTCGAAAGGTCGGGCACGCGTCGATGTCGTCAAAAACGGAGCGAAAGTAGCCCGCTTTCAGTAAAGTCGCTTTAAGGACGTGATAGAAATGGTGGCCGCCCACGTTCAGAACGAGGTGCGACGATAGTTTCTCGTCCATTTTTGTCGACGTTTGGCTACGTTTGTGCGGTGTATACGCTGCGCGCACGCACAGGCCTCTGTTCGCAGCGTTGTGCGAGATAAACAGCGCAAGGGCCGCTCGCTAACCAGTCCTGCTTGACAACGCGTGGCGTCGCGTCGACGCAGACACGATCGATCGACGCGGAATGTCTGTGGAATGCGGCGCTTTCGAATCAAAGGGATTGTACGGAGCTGCCGACGCGCTGATCGCTTCTCGCTGGTAAAGGAGAAATCGATGAGCACACGGATTTGACTCTCCCGATCGAGCAGCTCGGCGAGGAAGTCGTGCGAATGCGCGACACATGCCGTGCGACCGCTCGAACTCCTCAAAGTGTCGCTCGATGGCGCTGCCGCTGCAGTCGCTGGTCGTCTTCTCGCGGCCAGGTCTCTCTACCCGGTCCCACGCTCAAGCCGGTCATCTCCTGAAAATCGATATTACGACAGGCGGTCCATTACTGTGCTAACAACCAGGTCGCGTACTTTGGTCAACTGCTCCAAGAGGGGCTGAGGCATGGCCTTGCGCGAGCCCGAGTGCGCGTGGTTGATGAAGAGCAGCAGCTTGAGCAGCTTCCGCTCCCGGTTCTCGCGGCACCACCAGGGCTCCGCGGCGAGGTAGCCCAGGAAGGTGGCGAGCGTCTTGAGCTCCAGGCCCCGCGTGGGCGAGTCGACCTCGAGGTGCGTCAGCGTGGGACAGACGGCCGGCAGGAGGCAGAAGCCGTGCACGAACGCCTCCCACTGCGTCCACGAGCGACTCAGACTAAGTCAGAACTCAGCGACGTCAGGGGCAGCTCGAACTTGTAGTGCTGCTGCGTGCGCACCCCTGCGCGACCGTGGCGAGTATGCGCAAAAGCCACCACAGTCGACACTGCGCGCCCTATTCACCAAAGAGAACGTCGTTGATGCGCACAGTGCCAGAGTGGCGCAGAACCAATCGTTGGAGCGTCGCCTTGGTCGGCAACACGACTCGCCGTATCATGTAACTATTGGTGAGGGTGATCGTCTTCAACTTGTAGGATTTCTGAAAAAAAATAGTCCTCCTAAGAAGCGCGTACTGTGACTGATCGATTCCACGCTCCTGTGGGTGACTCACCAAGACTGGAAATCGGCTTTTCGCTCAAGAACGCATAGAAATCTGGCTCTTGAAAGCTGTAGTGCCTTTCAATGGCCAGTTCACGAACCAAAAATTCTGTATCGACAATTGTTGAAGATTCGCACAATTGGCAACACACCGCCAGAAGGTGTCGTGCCCTTTAATAGTGACAAGATTCAGCTTGACGCATTCCAGATCGCGAAATGTTGTCAGCGGATGAAAAACGCTTCCTCCTGCAGTTGACCTGAAGAGTGGCGTTGGTATACAGCGCTTCAACGTCCTGCGAAAATTGCAGTGCGAATCGACTCAGCTGGATTTCCTTGCACGCCTTGATCCTCCTCACGCAGTGATAAACAAAGCTCAATAGGCTCTCGGCAGCGGTGCTCACGAGGTCGCTAAGACGGACCGTATTATGGAGATCCAGAATTTGGACGGAGGTCAAAGGCAGACGACGAATGCACCACTCGACCAAGAGTCCCGCCGCCGCGTCCAAGTCGTCAAAGGTTTTCAACTTTTCAAGCGAACAGTTTTGTTGACGACGATTCTGTTCATTGAAACCACCTCGAGCAGAAGTTCTCCTTTGCCTTTCCAGGCGGCTTTGGAGCCGTCCGTCAGCACCGCTCTGAACCTCTTGCTCAGTCGCTCCAGCTGCATCAGCTTGGTGGTCGGCAACTGTTGAAAGATGCGGACTAGCGCGTCGGCCGGCAATTCATCCAGATAGACCGCCTGCTCGCTCTCCTGGCTCGGCAGCAAGCACCTCATCTTCGCTGGCGACACCTCGCCGCCGGCGGCAGTAGCAGAGGCGGCAAACGCAGCCGTAGGAACGTGGACGAGGTTATCAGACGGCGGAAGGGGCGTCGTCGGCGTAGTGAAAACGGCTAGGACGCCGGCAGGAGACGGCTGGCTGCTGCGACGCCCACGCTTGCCGCCACGCGGTTGGCACGACGAAGCGACGAGGCGGCGCAGTGGAGAGTGAGGCGGCACCGACGCCATATTCCCGTCCTGGCTGGTGACTCAGCTGCGAGCGCTTACCAAACGTGTCTTTCCTTCGATTTTTCCCTCAGAGTTAGTGGGTAATTGGTTTAACGATACGCCGACCCGCCCTAGGCCACTTTTAAGGTAACAGAATAGGTGGTTGGTTGGTCCTTTGGTCCCTCTGTTGGTGGAAACTGGCTGCGCGCGTCCTTTCTATGAAAGCCGCTGGTCTACTTGGTCGCGCGCGCGAGCAGGCCGTGTTTGCTTTGTTTGCTAGTCGCGCCGCGCGCCTCGAATAGACCTTGAAAAATGTGGTCGCGGTGAACGATTGTCACGCAGAGCCAGCACCAAAAGCAGCGCGGCGGCCCGCCATCGGGCTGTCCGCCCGATCTGGGTCGTTTACCGGACAGCCGTCACACTCGGCCGCGTGTTTGCAAGCGCGTCTACTAGGAAAGCGGTCGTGGGGTTTTTGGCAGGCCGAGGCCGACCGGTCGAGGACCTAATTCTGGCGCTGAAGACGGCAGGTGTCGAGCCAGTCGGCGACCGAGAGTCGGTGGGCGGAGAACTCGCTGCGGAACAGCTGCACGACGCGCAGACGAGTCGTCGTCTCCTCCTCCTCCGTCCGGTCGCGCGCGATCAGCACGTCCCCGCCCAACTGGTGCACGTCCGTCATGCCCTCTGAACCACGACCCACGACCGGTCGGCGGGCGGTCGCGCGACCGGTCGACCGACCGACGTCGCCGAGCGCGTGCAGTTGTCCGCCGGTCGCGAGGTGTTGCGCGTAGAAGAGCAGCGCCTGGCAGGACCAGGCGCTGTAGAGCGACTGCCGCAGCCCCAGGAGGCGGTAGAAATCGCGCTGCTCGTCCACGACCACCGGTAGGACGGCGTCGATCGCCGCCGCGTACGCGCCACCGTCGGCCACGCTGCCGTACACGACCACGACCAGCTGCAAGCAGTCGACACGCCCTGCCAATGCAACTACAGGGCGCTTGCTGTTGGACCCACCTGAACTCCCCACTCGGCGAACCGGTCCTCGGCCTCTGCCATCCGCCCCACGTAGCGCCGTCACGGCTCTCATCCGAAATGGCGCGGCAGCATCAGCAGCGTCAGCTCCGACTTCGCGCAGAGCTCGCGCACGGACGTCGACTGTCCGCTTGCCGCGTCCGCCACTACGAATGTCTCCTCGTTCAGACGAGCGTCCAGCTGCGCTCCGGTCGGCGCGGTCGCCCGGTCCGCGCTCGCCCGGTCGACGTCTTTCAGGAAGACGTTCCAGCTCGTCTCAAAGTCCAGCCAGTCGCCGACGTGCTCGCGCCAGCGCGCCGCGTCGCGATAGCGGTCGGCGAGACGGCGGTCGAGCAGCTGCGCGCTGTCCGCCTCGCAGTCGAGGAGGCGCAGCAGCCGACGGTAGAGGCCGCAGAGCGCGAAAAAGCCCTTCGCGTGCTGCGAGACGAAGCGCCGACACTGAAACTTCGCAGGCGAGCGCGTACTCGCCAGAGTACCGCCACACAAGGCAGCTGGAGTCACAAGGCAGCTGGAGTCAATTCAGAGAACTTTTACCCGAAATATTCCGCAACTACGCCACCTGTCATATGATGAACGGAGAGAGCGCATTGGTCTTCCCCTCCTTGAGCTACGGCGGCTACATGCCGATTTAATCTATGTCTATAAAATAATTCACAAACAAACTTCCAATAAATTTGAAGATTTCTTTACCTTAAATAGAGACAGCAGAACGAGGGGGCATAATTTTAAACTCCGTCCACAAAAGCACAATACTCAGTATAGAGCGCACTTCTTCTCGAATAGGGTCATTGCTGCTTGGAATGCCTTGTCGGAAGGAACGGTCAACTCCAAAACTATTATTACATTTAAACATAAACTTTTAAAGGGAAACCTATCTCAATTCTTAAATGGTTAGGTTATAAAATCACCTTTTTGGTGTCACCTAGCCATGTCTCGCACGTGATAACGTAAACAGTTGGCAGGCGTTGCACCCACCCCCCCCCCCAATTAATACCTGTGGACATTTGTACTTTGTTTGTTGTGACACATGTGTACCCATAATTCGCTCGCTCGCTGTGCTTTGCCTTCGTACCTTTGTAATGTCGTACACCGTGCTTTGACGAATAAAAAAACAAACAAACAAACAAACAAACAAACAGGCACCACCACTACCTCATGCGGGTCGAACGAGCGCAGCTCCGCTCTCTGGGTCGCGAGCAGCAGCTGCGCCTCATTCAAAATCGAGCAAAACTCCGTCAACTCCACGTCGTCAGCCATCCCAAATTCTCTGCCGTCAAAAATGTCGCAGAATGGGCGCAGGCAGCTTCTTCGCGACGGATACGCTTCAGCGCGCACGCCTCATTACACTGCACGTGAACATGGTAACACAGCCTGTATTCTACTCGTGTGGCTCGGTATGCAGAAGCCAGGGTTAGTGTACATGCCGACGGAGCAGCGACGCTCGACGCAATTCTACGCGGGAGTTAACGCTAAGAACGCAAAACGAGTTGGGGATTGTTCAACGTTCGTTCATCGTTTTCGCTTGTTCGTCTTCGCTCGCCCCTGCTGCGACTGGGGCCCCGCGTTTCTGGGAAATCGAGGCGGAGCGTTAGGCAGAACCGGCGTCGTCAGGCCCGAAGTTAGGCCCGAAGGCGAGTGCAGGCGCACCGGCGACCGAGCCACCGACGTCAGTACCGGGTCCTCTGTTGTCGACGAGCCTGAATTCAGCCTGAATTCTCCTTAACTCTACCCAAAAGCCCGCTCTCACCAAAAGAGGGCTCGAGTTGGTCGAACGGGTTGGCCATGGGGTGGTAGAGCGCCACCCGCTGGTCATAGGTCGTCGGAGCCATTGGCCCACCGTCAGAGGCCACGGACGTCAGGCCACCCGGGGGGCTGTAGACAACGGAAGTGGGTACTGTAGTCGTCGTCGTGACCGGGGCAGCAGAGGGGTCGGAGGGCGCCTGCACGTAGTGGTTGTAGTAGGGCATCACCGCCTGCTGCTGGGAAGGCCCACTCGGGCCGGAGGACGAAAGCTGAAGATCGATAGAAGTGATCGGCATTCGACCAGGGGAGAATCCGAGACCCTAGGGGGATTGCCCCAGGAGAAAATGTGTGCACACAAAGGTGCCGTCGGTCAAAGTGGGTCAACAAAAGGGTTCTAAAAAGCGTTATGTTGCTGTTTTATGGTCAGATTACGTTGATAACGATAAAGACAGTAACTTTTACCCGTTTATACTTGGTGGGGGGGGGGGTCAGACTTCAGGTTCGAGGAGGGGGGGGGGCGCTGAGGGAAGTCTGGTTGGCGACGACTGCGGGTGGGTGGGTGGGGGGGGGGGCAGGTGGGGGGGGGGGAGATGGGTCGCCCATGTGCATATATATGATCGTTTCACGAACGGGGGCAGCGTACTAGAGAGGCGCCGGTCCAAGGACTGGGATCGGTGTCGGCGCCGGCGTTGTCGAAAATGGCGTAGAGCTCGTTGAGGGAGTCGGCATCCAGACTAAGATTGCCGTTGCTCGACAGCAGATCCCGACAGCTCTCCAGGCCCCCATCCACGGAGCAGAGCAGCTCGTTGAAGTCTTTCCTGAATACCGATGGATCGATCTAGCTAGCTAGCCACATTTGGCATTAGACGAGAACGCACTTGCTCAACTCCGGGTGAAGGGTGACGGAGCGCCAGTCCGCGGCCTCGTTCGAAGGCGTCGTTTGCTGCTGCGGTCTCGGAACCGGCGTCGACCCATAGTGACGCTGCGTGTCGACGAAATTCGTCCCTGCAACCGTTCGATGCTCCGTCCTTGGCTTTGGTGGGACGAATTGTCTGCCGAAGCGAACCCGCCTGGCTGAGTGGAGTTGTTGACATGGCGGTCCGGGGGCGGCCAGCCGCCAGTCGACTGGTCGCCAGCGAGGGCGAACGATTCTGAAGCCCAACAAAGCTAGGACGACAGCGAGGACAGCGCAGCTCGCATCTCACCGCTGACAGGAGGACTGTAGGTGAATGCTGGTGGCTCGGTGTCGTCCGTGAGCTCGGAAATGATGGGTCCGCCGTCGGCCGCGTCCACTTCCGGCGGTGGCGCGTCAGCGCCTCCGTGACTGTTGGGGAATTGGACCGCGGGTGACGACGACGCCGCCTCTGCGGTGGGCGCGCTGGCCGTGGCCGGGGCGTCGGAGCGGCCGGAGTCCAACTCGCGCTGCAGACTGCCCAGCGTGTTCGCAGCGTAGGCGCTCAGGTTGGCCGTGAATCGCTTTCGCTTGCTCGCCTGGTCCTCTGCAACAGCCCGTACAAAATTTGACACTTCCAAAGAAAGTGTGAAGAAGACAGTACCGGCGGATCCCAGCGAGAGAAGGTTGTGCTTGCCCAGACGCTTGTGACTGTTGCTGGGCTGGACCATGGAGGCGAGGAATTGGATGAGCTTGTTGACCACCGTGCGCTGCTTCATGTGCAGCTGACGCATCTGCGTCACCTCCTGCCACAGCGACTGATTCTCCCTGAAGAGAGGAAGAGAGACGGGCGGAATTGACAGCCAGAGGACTTAGAATCCATATCCAGTCCAAAGCACTTTTCGAGTCTGTGAAATTTGATGTCCATCGCCTGCTGCTTCTGCCGCAGATGGCGCACCTCGTCCAGAACGAGCTGCAGATTGCGATTGGCCTGCGTCATGTCGGGCACGGGCGTCGTTGCCGTCCTGAAAATCGTTTTTTTTTTGCGATTTGTTGGACTGCCGGTTGGGGAAAGTTCGAGAGGGGGACCTAGCGTTGGCGTTGGACGGCTTCCTAACGATGTGCGCGAGCAGCTCTGGACGGTCGCGCGTGAAGTAGGGGTGCTGGAATTCCAAGTGGTCGCGGTCGCTCTCAGCTCGCGACAGACCCGTCCGCTCTAATGGGGTGATCTTCCGAAAGCCGTCTGCGATAAATAGCATGCCATGAGGCGTACGCACATATACAGTACTGCAGTGTAGTAGAGACTTACACATGTTCAGCTGCCGAATGAGACTGTTGAGGTTGTTGTGCTTGAAGTACTGGGGCAACACCTCCTTGCAGAAGACGTACGGGTCGCGAATGTGGAAACTCAGGCCGGTCTAAACGTCTGGGTTGTGGCTCTACGAATCGCCCTCTAGACCAGGGCCAAAGAGTTGCCGACCGGGTCCCACTCGACGACGCCGGTTAGCTGCTCGTCCTGCACGATGCGCCAGAGTTTCGTGAGAAAGAGCGGCACCTTCTTCTCGATTCCCACGTCAGCCGGCTCGAAAAACTCGGCCCGCTCGTCGCCCACGCGCAGCGCCGACGAGGAGGACATCGTCGCGTTCGTCTCGCCGCCGAAGCGGCCGCCGTTGACGGTCACGCGACCGCCGGTCGTCAAGGACGGGTCGCGGTCGCGCTTGACGAAAATGGGCACGGAAGTCGGCATCTCCCTGTAAAAGTACACCAGTCCGGCGACAAGGTCGATTGCGGCCAATTTACGAACGGCGCAAACGCGGTAATGCCTACTACTGACAAGATCGAGGCTAATCAACGATCGTGAACTCACTTTTGCGCGAAGCACGCTGAAAAATGCGTGACGACAGCAACGAGAAACAGTAGTTGGAATTACAAATGGACATAATACCGCACCCGAATAATATGTCTTTAAGCCAGCAGCAGATGGCGCATATCACGCACTTTTCTGTTTGCAATACACTTAGGCTTATACTCAGGCTTGCTCAGGCTGAGTTGGTTTGCTTGGATAGTAGTTGACTTTGTACCAAAAATGCAAAAATTAAAAAGATTCAAATTTAAATGTTATCACCAGAACGAGGATTATCTGGACTGGATCAGTAACTGGACAGGAGAGCTGTGGGATGAACGAAGCTTACGTGTGACGCCTAAACATAAACCCGATCTAAAACTAAGAAAGTCCAAATCTATGCTATTTACATTCCCTGTATGCCCTATTTGCAACACAGTGGCCCAAGAGCGGCCTAACATTAGTATTTTGGTATAATATTCACATAGTTAACACTTCCAATTCTTAATCTCCAACTACTGTTTACCTACCACCTTTTTTCAGCGCGCACGCACGCACGCACGCACGCACGCACGCACGCACGCACGCACGCACGTTTAGTGTTGTGCATATGAAGAGATTCCACTCGTGATTCCTTCAATACAGATGTTTTTCTAGTATGTGACAAAGTATTCAACATAAATTCATGTTGACCAATGAAACTCAACTGTCCGAGAAAGGGGAAACGGAGACGCGCGACTTGATGAATCTGTGGCTGCGACTTTGAGTGTGCAAGTAGATACTAGTGTCAACAGACACCATGTAACTGTTGGAGAATCAGAGCAATGTACCGTAACTGTGTTAACAAATCAGGTTATGCAGTTGCAGAACTTTGCTGGGCCAACGAATTAGGGATTTTAGCAGAATTTAACTCAAATTTTAGCAAATGTTCTCGTTCTTGGTGTCCCACTCTCATGTCTCAAGTTCGTTTGTCCGCGTGATGAATTCTGCGAATGGTGTCACAATTGGATTTGCAAATATATCTACAGTACTTCACTGAACGAAAGCAGCGCGGGATTCGAACCGGCCAATGAGCGACGGGTCGGAGTGTATTTGCTGAGTCCGCCGTGTTTTGGGGCGGCGTCGTTGTTGCTGTGGGAGCGGACAGAGAGAGAGAGCGCGCGCGCGCGCGTCCTTCGCCATCGCGCACGCGGCGACGGCCTTTCGCCAGTTGTTGGTTGGTTGGTTGGTTGGGCGGCCGTTGTGGCTGCTATCTGGCGGACCGTTCGCGGGTCGACGCCATCGCAGGCGGCAGGGCTGCTGGCTGAGCGGTCGCATGCTTGGGGCGCAGGCAGCGCGCGGCGCGGCCGCTCGCGTCGACAACTCGAGTCGAGTGGATTGGGGGACTGGGTGGGCCTCTCTTCTCTGCGCCGTAGTCGACAACCAAGGTCGCCTCTTACTTACCAACCACTGGTCACTTATTCGCCTAGTGATTTTTCCTGACGTTCCTCGCGTTGTCCAGCCAGCTTTGAGTGACCATAGGTACGTTGGCGAGCCTAGGTGGCAAATGGATTTCTGGGCTGCTAAACGATGCGCTCATGCATGACGTGTTAGCGCTGCTGCTGTACGCTTATTGTTGTTACTACCTACTACTAATACTGTGTAGCGAATCATCTCTGCGCGTCGCCTCCTGACGTTGGCCTTGTCAGAGTTGTCAATGGAAGTGAGTTGCGCTTGCTAGTGCTAATGCGCCGCTTAGCGACTCGGGGGTTAGTGCTTCTCAAGGGCGCGTAAACGGTCGCGTCCTGTCCTCTTCGGTCCCGCTTTCTCTCTCATGTCGTCGTCGAGTCGCCTGAGTCCGTCAAGCATTGAAAAACCGCCCTTTGTTGCCCTGGGAGACGCGCGGCGCCGCCGGTAATCGGCAGCCGGCCGCCACCGCCGCAGCCGCCATCGAGTATAATTCCATTTCGCTGACGCGCTGTGTGTGTGTCGCCCGTCGCACCCCCGCTCCATTCCCCTCTGCGCCCTCCCTCTATCCTTCGTTCGCCACCCGTCGCTTTGTGCGATTCGCGCGCTGCCGCTGCTGCAATTGTTTCCGCAATTTCCCCGCGTCAAACTTTGAACGCTCAACCTTGGCGTTGGCGCCGAGTCGTTGAAAGGCCGACCTTTTTCTCGTGTCGGACATTGCGTGCCGACGAGCGCCTTGTTTAGGCCGTCTAGGTTCGCTTCGGGCGGATTCGGTCCGTGAATAGGCTCATTTGCCGCTGGTTCTGTCAATAGGCGCCGCCGGGCGCGAATTTGTCTTTCTCTCTACTTTTGTTTCAGACACGCACACGTGGCCTAGTGTCGGTGGGGCCGGGATGGCTTCGGTCTCGGGCATCAGCACGATCGAGATCGGCGCCGACGACAAGAACCTCTCGCTGCTCGAACGCAAGCGCCGCCAGTGGGCCAAGGAGAAAGGTGCGTGCGTGCGCGCCCTTGCGCGCGTCACCACCACCACCACCACCACCACCATCGTCTCCACTGCACCGCCGACGTTGCAGAGGAGGCGGGCGAGGCGTGGTACCCGTTCGGCAGGCCCGGCTGCGGCGCCCCGCCCCGCAAGCCGCGTCAGCGCGCCTCCAGCGTCTCCGCCGCGAGTGCGACGCGCCACGCCGACGCGGCCGGCAATTATGTGAGTCGCTGCCGCGTGCGTACACGATTTGCCCCAGGACATTGCTGGGCCGCTTTCTCCGCTCATAATTGCTCCACGCGCGCGCGCGCCCAGTCGCAATTGACGACGGGTGGGCTCGGCGCCATAAATTTCTGACCCGATTCTTGCGTCTCGTCGTGGGGCGCGAGGGATTGCGCGCGCGCGCACGCACGCCTCCGTTGTTCGGCGATGCGCGCGCGCGCGTCTGACAAAGATATCAAGGAGAACGACACGCTGTGCGGGGAAAGGGAGGGGGTGTTGAAATGGACATCCCTGTTGACGACGCAACGAGTCGCGTGTTTGCTCTCGCGACCAAGCTTATCTTTTGAGAAAATGGCGAGCCGTCGTCGTGTCTCTGTGCTGCGTGCTGGCCGCCGGGACGCGATTTTGTGGCGGAGGGAGTAGCTTTGACTTTCTTTTTGGGGGAACCTAGGTCAGCAGACTAGTGCGGCAACTGTGAAGCGGGCTCGTGTCGATGTCGATGGCCGCTGGCCAAGTGGCAGCGCGCGCGCGCTCGCGCCGACCATGTCTTGACGAGAGAGCTGCGCATTTTCTCAGTATCGACCTGAGCTTATGGCTGAACAAACAGCCGCCCACGGGGGACCTGATTTGGCGTCCTCCTCCCACCCAGCCGGTCGTCGTCTTGCTTTTGTCTCAGTTTTGTCGACGCCGCATTAGCGCGCACTGCGAAGACGGGGGGAGGAGGGTCGCGCCGTGACTCAGAAACTGGTGGCCTCCCCTCCCTCCCTCCCGCTCGACGCACCGTCGGAATGTTTTCTTGGCCGCACCGATGAGCCAACAAACGCGTCGTCTTCGACTAAAAAAAAAGAGCGGAGACGAAGACGAAATGCGACGGCTCTGAATGGTGATTGATGTGGAGAAGGGAAGGCTCCTCAAATGAATCGTAGTACTTGAACAGGGAGGGGGCGGTAGACAGGGGTACGAGACCAGTTTCTACATGCGCCTTGTGCAACGCAAGCGCCAGCCGATCGTATCGGCTACGCGGCGATGGGCTTTGTTGACATCGGAGCGACGGCGCGTCGGAGGCGCCGCGTTGCCTTTGTTACCGACGTTAACCAAGCGTTCCTTGGCACAATTCGAGCGAGCCAGCAGCAACGAATCAGGGGGGGGGGGGTCGCGCATGCTGCACTACAACAGGCTAGCGATTTGCACAAATCGTGCAAAAATTATGTTTCACCGAAATACAAGACAGTCGCACGCCGGTAAAGTCGGTCACTTTTCCAGCAATGTGCAACGTCGTCGAGTGGCCTGGGCGGCACGGTGCTGGCGGTGGGCGGCGGCGAGGACGCCGTCGCGATTTCGGGAGAGGCTGTGCCAAATGGCGCATTTCACTTCTTACAACAGCAGCAGACGGCAGGGAATCACGTCGGCCCGGCGCCGATAGCTCAGCTCCTACCCAACGGCCAGATCGTCCAGCTGCAGCCTATCGGCAATGGCCAGCAGCATCCCTTTCAACTGGTGTACCAAGCGCAAACGGGTCAGCAGCAGCAGCAGCAGCTGCATCCACCTCAAGGACAAGGACACGTGCTACTCGCCAACGGCCAAACGCTACTCTACGGACCACCCCCGCAGCAGCCCCTGCAGCTGCCCCCGCAAGGGCACCTCCAGCCGCTGGATCACGCGGCAATTGTGAGCGTCCTCTTGGAGAACGCACCGAAATGCCTCCATTTTTTTGTTGATATTTTCAGAGGGCCACCGCTTCTGTGCCGCTCTCGGCCGGTTCCGTGGTGATGGGCGGCGCGCCCTCGACGGTCGACATGGAGAACCGATCGCCGCTCACGCCCAAGGGCCTCACCTACACGGAGCAGTGGGCCAGTCAGCTGCCTGCCTGGAATCCCAACGAATCCTTCGGTGAGTGTCCTTGTTGTTGAGCGTACTCATACCGTATCAAAGGTTCTGTCTGCCATGCTAAAACTCAGTGTTTTCGTCCTGTCTGGATTTTTTTTATTCATCAACAAACACCAACACCAAAACACCAACGTAGCGCTATTTCGACCCTATTTTGACGCTTTGACGCTATATCGGTGCGCAATTTTCTAGACGTCTACCACCCAGCTTTGGGTCCGCACCCCCACTATTTCATGCGTGTAACCCGTCTCGCCCTACCGTGCACTTCGCTTACCCCTCTTCCAGATTCTGCTGCGCACGTTTCCGCGTTGGCTGGGGTCCAGCTCCAGCACGCACCGGCGCAGGCTCGCTCGACGGCGGTGGTGGCGCCCACGGCGCGCGTGCAGGGCGCCAGCAGCAGCAGCGTGGGCGGCGGGGCGGCGCAGGAGGAGGCGGGCTGGTGGAAGGTGCCGGCCGGTGGGCAGGAGCAGCGGAGCAGTCAGGAGGAGCTGCTGCGGCAGTCCTTCGACGAGCAGCTCGCCGAGAAGCGCCGCTATCGCCTGCTGGAGGAGGAGAGGGAAAGGCGCGATGCCGAGACGGCAGAGCGAGACCGGCGCCAGCTGGAGGCCCGGGAACAGCGCAGCGCGGAGGCCGAACAGAATAAATGGAGAGAGCTACAGGTCGGTTCCCTGTGTCGACTCTGCCCCATCAGCTGTGTACCGACCGTATGTTTACGATAAAGTTGATGGAATGGACGATAAAGTTGACGGCGTCGTTACTTTTTGCAATTGCATTTTGGAAGGCATCAGCCTCTCGCCAACTCCGGTGACTCCATCTCCTCGGCTTCTATGGGCCGCGGCTAGCCAGCAATCATTTCCTTCCGCCTTCTTTCGTCATCCATTGTGCGCGTCGCCGTCGACTCGCCGTAATTGCGAACCGCGCTGCTTGTTTTTTTGTCATGCGTTCGCTCGCCGTCCTCTTTCCAAAAAAAAAATGCCAACGCCTCCAAGTGGGGGGGGGGGGGAGGGGGCAGGCCGGGTGCCTGGCGCTGGCAAGGAGGCGCCGGCGGCGTCGCTTAGTCCCCTCCGGCTGACTGGCGCCCTATCACTCTTCCCCGGCCGCCAGTCCGAAGTAGGGAACCTCGACACCAGACGGCGGCGTAAAAACCGACACCGAACTGAAAACCGAACGCGCGCCGCGCTAGCTGACGCGGCCCGCCGACGTTCCCGCAGGGATGAAAGGCTGGCCGCCAGCCCCCGCCGCCGCCAAGAATCCAGTCGGCCAGTTTCTCAAACACATCGTGCGTTTCGTCGAACTTTTCTCTCCTAGCCCTAGAGCACGCCTCGCTGACCAGAAGAAAAACTGCTGCCGACGCCGTTGAACAATTTGCCTTATAGCGCCCTTGACCTCCTCTCAGGCGGAATTGCGTATGAATTTGCATAAGTAGCAGCGAGCGTTCGTTCCAACTACATGGCGTTGCGTGTGAGTTTTTACCTAACGTGTATGTGTGTATGTATGTACGTAGCCATGTACGTGTATGTACATTGTACGTGCTAGTTCGGTTCGTCGTTCGATCAGAGTCTACATTCCACGCGTAACGTTTACATGCGTCGTGTGCATGTAGGTATACATGTACACGCGCGTATACGTGTACATGTACATGAGCATACATGTGTACATGTACATGCATACAGCTGTACGCACGCGTGTGTCGGTGCGTTGTCAGGACTTGGAGCGGCGGCGGGAGGAGGCGACGCGTGAGGCGTGGGCGAAGGCGAAGGAGGAGGCGGCGCTGAACCGGCGCGCCAAGCTGCTGAGTCACGTGCTCGACAAGGAGAAGCTGCGACAGGAGGACCCCCGGCTCGCGCACGCCATGGACGTCGTCAGCAAGGTCGAGCACCGCAAGGAGGTCATGGAGCAGGTGGTTGGCGGGCGCACCCCTCGAATGACAACCCCCCAAAAACCTCCTGTGGCGCCCTCTCAGAGTCGGTCGGCTCCTGCAGCGCCTCCGAAGTCGAGACTGCCCCTCCGATCGCCCTCCTCCGACGAGCGGCCCATCAAGCCGGCAGCAGCGACGTACAGCGACGCGCCTTCCCAAAAGGCGTCAGCGCCGATGCGCCGCGGCGCGGCCGGGCGGTCGTCGCTCAGGCCGCCCCAGACGACGCCAGCCCGGCACGTCCGCCGAACGGGCAGTCACGAGGCACTGGACCAGCCCAGGGCGGCCAGCGACGGCCTTGTTGCGGAGCCGGTCACCGAGACGCCGCAGCTCGAGAAATCGGCGCCCAAGCCGCGACTCCTGTCGCGTCACCTCAAGGAGAAGGCCGCTCCGGCACCTCCGGTTTCGGCTCTCGACGTCGTCAACAAAGCCGAGGGCGAAGGCCAGATGGGAAAGACGTCGTCCATCGGCCGAGAGCGGTGAGTGCCTAAGCACTCGGACCAATAGGGTAGGGTCATCATCGAGAGATTGCAGAGCTCGAAAGGCGAAAGCCAAGCCAGCGACCGCAAACGGCGTCGTCCCCAACGGCTTGCCGACCAAGGAGTCGAACGATTCGGAGGCCGAGGAAGGGACCGCCAATCCGTACGGTGATCAGCTGGGCGGCCTGGTTCGTGGCGGCGCTGGGGATCTACCCCTCCCCCCCCCCCCGCCCCACTGTCCAGTTCAATTTGCAGAACCCGCTCTACCAGCCCCTGCAGACGCGCTCGCGTCGTTTCCGCAAGAGAGAGGAGCAGCCGGCTCCGGCAGCCGGCTCGGAACACGTGACGCGCATCGAGGTCGGCGGCGGCGGCGACGCGTCGACACGCCCGTCGGCGCCCAGGCGAGTTTACGCGCAATGCTTGTGTCACAGAGAAGAAATGGTGCGATAATTCCAGAACCGCGCCCTCGAAGCTCGGCGGCCGCTCGACACCGCTGCGGGCGGTGTACAGGCCGCCGCCTGCGGACGGGGAAGGACTGTCGTCTCAACTGGACCAGCGGGTAGCCGAGTCGCGCCTGGCGTCGACGCCGAGCAGCGGCGGCGACCAATCCGCTTCTCCCACTGCCGAGAAGCGCAAGCCGGTCGCCATCACCGACTCGTCGACTGAGGCGTCGGTCACGAGCCCGGAGGCCAGGGACGCGCAGTTCGGCCGCTTCAACCACAGAGTTTGGCGCTTGGCGGTTGTCGCCCACCCAAAATCGGACGCATGGGAAGTGGGGCCGGCTCGATTTCAGAATCCCATGTACCACTCCTTCAGCGCGGGCTCCAAGCCGACGGGGCGGCAGAAGAAGATTCTGGAGCAGTTGGCCTCGCTCAGAGAGCAGCTGAAGAACAAGCAGAAACAGGTGGAGAGCGCCTTCGTGCACAAGATCAACGTCAACGCCGCGCCCAACGGCACCGTCCACTGACACGCACGCACCCCGCTCTACGCATTCAGACGACTCTTGCTTCCAGACGAACTACCCAACCCCTCCTCGTGTACTGTATCAAAGGCCAAAGTCGTTTCTTGGACACTGCTAATATTGTCGCAGAGAGAGCGTGCTGTTGTTTCGCACCACGTGATGCGCCATATCATTGCCAACCCTCGAGTGTTGTGTTCTGTAGTCTGCGCGCGCGGACATTGGCATCGACGAGCCAACACCTTAGATGACTGTTTTCCAGAACACAAGGCGTGTGTGGAATACGTACCGCACCGATTTTTAATCCGCTGCCGTGTGTACAATGTACGTGACGTTAGAATTACGCAATTGCGAAAATATTACGAAATTCGTAGGCATGTACTATGTAGTTGAGTCAGGCAGAGTGGGAGGGGGGGGGGGGGCTATTGATCCTTTTTGGGTGAGCTAGGTCCCCAAACCCAAAAGTGCGTTGTTTGGGAAGGGGTCCAGAATGAAATGAAAGGTTGGACCGAAATAGCGATAGAAAACTTCCGGTGTTTCATGTTCACGGAAAACTGACCCAAAATTCGGGATGATGGGGGTGTCAGGGAGGAGGAGGAATGAGTGGCTCAATGTCCTCAAAGTGTCAAGGAGGAGGGTTCGGCTACGCCCCCATGCTAGTGTACCCGCAAATCGATCGCCGAATTGTCTCGGCCTCAGATTTCTTCGACAAGCGAGCGCGGAACGAGACACAAAGACAGAGCCGTGGATATAAACAGTGCTGATGAGTGCGAATCTCTACCGATCGCGCCACGTTTTTCTCTACCCAGCTCGTCCGTACGCGCCCAGCAGCGCCGCTCAGCTCAGTCGACAGCGTAACAGTGACATCATGACAGACAACGACGCATTGAGGTGAGGGGTCGAGGGCTACTACGGTAATCCGAGAGGGTTGGGGTCATCGTCCGTATGCGGCGGCCTCGAACTGTCCGGCGGGCGCGGGGGCGGCGGGTCCGCCAGGATTGGGGCCGGCTCCGAAGGCGGCGTTCGAGCAGACGGCGTTGAAGAGGGAGCGCATGTCCTGCACCATGAGCTCGCCCACCGCCTGGGGCATCACCTGCTGCGTCTGGGGACTGCTGAACAGCGCCGCCACCTGCGCCATGTCGACCATGGCGGCCGAAGACTGCGCCTCGGCCGGCAGCCCTCCGCCGGAGGCGTACACCACCGGCCCACCGCCGCCGCCCCGGGCAGCCAGCATCTGCTGGTGGTGGTGGGCGGCCGTGAGCTGCGCCACCTGGTTGCTCGCCTGCTGGAAGTGCTGCGCGGCCGCCGTGTGCTGACGCGCGTTGATGTACGCCTCGTAGCTGGCGGCGGCGTAGGGCGACGAGCCGTCCACGGCCGCCGAGGAGGTGATCACCGACGGCGGCGGCGGCGGCGGCGCGGCCACGCTCGACGGTTGCGCCGAGAGGACGCCGCGGCTCTGCTGCTGCTGCTGCGGCGGCTGTTGCGACAAGCGAGCATCCAATGAGGACATTGCCAGCGACTGCGCCGAGTGCATGCGCGCCGCCGTCTGGACGGATTGCACCGGCGCCTGGCGGGCAGCGGGGGGTGCCAGGTCGGCCGGACGGGTCGGCAGCACTGTTCGGCGAATCGGCTGCTGCTGCTGGACGACCGTGGCGGCGGCGGCGAGGGGCGAGGGGGCGCTGGGCGGCGTGGGCTGCGGTGCGTGGCTGACGCCTGGCGGCGAGGGCACCAGCTCGTCGTCTTCGTCGTCGGAGTCGTCCAGGGTGATGACTGGCGGCTCGTCGGGAGGACTGGCGGTCGAGGCGTTGCGCGAGCTGCTGGCCGTCGCGGCGCTGACGTTCGACGTGGGTCGCAGCGTCGAGGGCGCGCAAGAGCCGGAGCTGGCCACCGACAGCCGTCCACCGCCGACAGGGGGCGCGCTCGGCTGCGGCGGCGCGCCCACCACTCTGGCGGGCGCCGCTTTCTTGGCGGGCGGCGGTCCGACCGGGCCCGCCTCGTCGTCCGACGAGTCCTCTGAGACAGCCTTCCAGCGGCCGTCCTCCATGATCTGCACCTGTCGACAGTCGCCGTTGCTCTCGACTTGCAGCTGCTTCAGCACTCCCACGAAGTACCTGCGCGCGCGGGCGTCACACGTTCTTGACGACACAACGAGAAAACCAGACAGACGAGCGTACTCGTCGACTACGATGTCGGAGAAGAGGGTGGGCTTGTCGCAGCCGGGACAGGGACAGGTCCAGGTGGGCCTCTTCTCGTTCATCATCAGCCAGAACTTGGCGTCGAAGCACTGCAGGTGCTGGCAGCGGCGCGACCGCACCGGCGTCGACACGCGCAGCAGTGACATCTGCGTTTGCAGGACAAGCGTCCATCGTGAATTAATTGAATTATAAGAAAGATTGTAAGGGCCAACCGGGCAGATGAGCGACACGGTCAGCGTCTCGTCCATCAAGACGTCGTCTTCCGAGGTTCGACTCAGTTTTTGTTTCACTAAAGCCGATTGAAACGCCGTGTCGAAGCACCTTCCACGCGCCGAGAGACCCCCCCCCCCCCCCACACACACACCTTTCTCTTTGGTGTCGCTGGGCGGTAGGTGCGCGGGCGCGTTGTTCTCCAGTCGTTTGAAGAGGATCTCGGTGTTGACGCGCCTCACGATCAGTATGCTGAAGCACCACACCTGCAAGCCAACGCGAGCAAAGGAGGCAATTGTTGTCGTGGTGGACGGACGCAGCGGGAAGCGGGGACGCACGCGTTTGCCGTCCGACTGCCAGCTGATGGAGATGCGGTAGGGCTTGGAGCTGGGCCGGACCTTGCGCGCGGCGTCCTGGAAATAGGGCGTCACGTTCACCGGTCGACTCAGCCGGCGCGCCTCCACGTTCGGCTTGTTCGTCGGGATGACGTTCTGCGCACGGCGAGAATTTCGATTTCGCTCGCGCCGACGACAGCGAACAGGGCAATCGACTTACGGGCAGATTGACTTGACGGTCCTCGATGCGTACGACGCAATTGGTGGGAAAGTCGTCCTTTTGCACGGCCGTCGGATCGGCCAGACAGAATCGCAACTGCACCTCGGTCCTCGGCAGAGGCTGCTCTTCGGCATACCTATGCGCGAGTACGCACTTTCGACATGGCTTGTCGTGAGCCAAGCGAACAATGGAGTTTCGGCTCACATGAGCGCGGAGGTGTAGCGATCGGGAATGAAGACATTCGAGTAGCACTCCTGGCTCTTGCCCTGACCGCGCACGGCTGAAATCGGCGTCGGTTCCACTAGCAAACCAAAAAGAAAAAGAAAAAAGAAAAGAAAACGCACGAAGCTCCGCGGGCGGATTGAGCACTTGGAGAACGTCGTAGAACGGCAGGTCGATCATTTTCAAGTGTCGCGCCAAATTCGACCTGGCGCCCGTTGAACCGTCGACCATGGCGCCGCCCATGGAGCTGCCGGGTGCGAGTGCGTCTGAATTCGAAATGCATGTTTTCTTTCAAATCTCACAATTTATTTCTAATTCTCTCCGCTGGACGCACTTCTGCCTAGATTCGGCGGCTGATGATGCAGGCCGTTGGGTCTCTGCAGGATCGCAGGCGTCCTTTGCTGAGCCTGGCTCGCCTGAGAGGCGGTCAGGCCGGGCGGTGCAGGCTGCTGCTGCGACTGCCGTGCACCAGTCTTGCTGGAGACGCTTACTGTCCTGCCCGCTCCTCCACCTCCACGCGTCTCGTCTTACCTGCTCTCGAAGATCTCCTTGATCTTGTTGATGACGGCCGGGTTGTGCTGGTTCAGCCTCAGCATGTTCTTCGCCCTCTCCAGGAGGTCGCCCTTGCGTCCCTGCGTCGAGCCGTTACCGGACCTCAGGAAGACCTGGAGCTCTTGAATGCGGAACGTCTCCAACAGAGCCTTAAAACGACCTCAAAATTTCAATTCAATTCCCAAAGTGCCACTCGCGAGGAGCACCTCGGTCTCTGGGATGGCTCTCCTATTGCCAGTGGTGCTCGAATACATGACACGGCCCAGCGAGGTCGAGCAAAATTTTGAGTCCTAGCCAAAAGCGGGACGAGTAATTTTCCTGTAGCCTAAGTAACGCTGACACTGACGCGCGTGATCTGCAACGCGCTCCGCGGACCGTGCGGTTAGCGGTACGCGGCGGCGGTACGCGTAGGCGGCTCGCGCTTGCCCACACGCTTTACCATATGTAGGCGTCGCCAACGCGCTCGCTAATCGATGAGAAAATCGATAACAGTATCGATTTTTCCTACCAAAGCGCCGCCTGTGGGATGATCGCGAAAACGGGCGCGCGCGCACACCGTACAAAGTGCGTTTGACGTCTGCATTGTGAGCTCGTATGTGCGCTGATTGCTTGTAGAGTTGGACGAAACTAGGCGAAAATGACTGGGTGTGTGACTAACGCGTTCAATCGTATAGGTGGTAAGATCCATTTTCAGTACTTTGCGGCAAAATGCTAAATGAGATGAACAAACGCAGAATATAACAGCACGTAGCGACAAATTTGCAATGCACTCCTACATTTCGGTTTCGTGTGTCATTCTGCAACGAGCCACTCCATAATTTTCGTCATGCTGCAGACTTCTTTACAACAATGTCCGTACGTCGTCGTATTACGCTAGAGTACACCACTCCTCACTACCTACTCTGTAAACGCCCCCCGCCCCCGCTGCAGACATTCTTGTGCCAAGAACAGCAGGACACTTCCCAAGCCACGCTCCCGCCGCGTCGTGCGTTGCGCCACAAGCAACTGAGTAGTAGAGAGGCCGCGACTCTTTATGAAACTCAAATGAGTCAGCAGCTACTGGCGGAACCAGGGGGGATGGACCCATTCGCCCTCCCGAAATCAGAAATCTGGGGGACGGGGGGGGGGGTATGCGGTGGGAGAAGGAACGTGTCTAGAGGACCAACTCGCAATAAAACTGCTCGTAGGTGGTCGAAAGTAGCAAAATTTTCGCTTGTGACGCCGTTTTTATTCAATAATTGTCAAAAGATGGACCGATCAGTGCTCAGGCTTTCGTAAAACCCAAAATCATGGTATGCTGTAACGGCACAATCAGCAGACTTGCTGATTCAGCACAGCTTCCCTTGCCAATGCCAGGCCACCTTGCTCAGAATAGCCCAGTTCTTGACAGACAGACCCATCAGTATCACCACATAAACCGTTGCAACTGTTGGGGCTCGTTGTGCCAGACGAACGGCTTGAACAGGTATCGGTAGACGGTGACCGCATTCACGCAGGTGTACAGTAGTAGCTCAGCAGCCAGCGTCCAGCTGCTATTTGGCCTCCTTACGTGGAGCCGCCAGAAGACGAAACCCACGAGAAAGTAGCGAAATTCCAGCAGTTTGTTCGGTACGGTCGTCAACGCGACAGCGCACCAAAATCCCACGCGAAAGACCGCGCTGTGTCGCCTTTGGGCGAGTGAAGCGTCGATTAGGCGAAAGCTAATCAGGTAGACTGGTAGAAGGAGATACGGAACGCCTTCCCAAGAGTCGCCAGAGAGCAGGCGACGCCAAACGTAGAACGTGTAGTGTCTGAATGCGTCTATCGTCGTCGACTCTACTCGCCCCTTAAAGTTGGGGGCGGGAGAGGGAGGGGGGGGGGGTCCAAGTCCAGACCAAGATAGAAATTTATGCACCAAAATAGCGAGGAAACAGGCAGTTTTGGCTAAAAATGACTTACATCGTGCAATTTTGGTGCTATATGTTCATATAATTACTGAAGACTGAAAGACGCGCGCAAATTATTTTTCATAGTGGAGAGACTGAAAAATAGCTTTCGAAATCCCCCCCCCCCCTTGGCTACGCCACCGCTGATGGCTACTACAAGTGTATCACCATACCTGTTGTCAGCCAGCAGATATGGATGAACGTAAGTGCACCAGCGAAGCGCAACAGCGAGAATTCCACAAATTATAGGCGTTTTCCAATTGATCAACTTCGTCATTGCGGCCGCTGCGTACGGCACAAGGTGAGCGATGCCAAAGACACACGTGAACCCCACAAAGTAGAAAAGCTGGGCGACGCTGAGCTCGTCTGTCCAAGAACAAAATACTAGTAACTCTGATGAGCGTGTGAGTTCGATTACTGAATCAACGACTGTAAAATTTCGCAATAAAAGCTCGGCAGTCGCCCCTGAGGCAGGTGAAAGACCGCTTGGTGTGCCGACCGGTCGCCAAGAGCGAGGCCGCCGTTCCACAGGACCGCAGCCACAAAGCTCGCACCCACGAGCAGATAGGGCGCCACTCCGCCGGTCGTCGCGACGAAAACCGGTCTAATCCGGTTTCTGCGCTCGACCACCAGCTCTCTGAGCGCCGTCGTCAGCACGTCGTCGGCGCGCACGTCCGCCTTCTTGCGGCAGGCGGCGACCAGAAGTCGGCACAGTCTCAGAGCCGCGAAATAGGCGACCCAGACGACATTTGTCTGTCGACAGAACATGGCGAACGCCCCAGCGATAGAGGCGCTCCGGTCGCGTCGACGCAGACTGAAGTAATAGCAGAGCAAGACGGCCAGCAGCGACAACTGGTCCGTGTAGTAGAGCATGCAGAAGAAGCAGATGAGAGGGAATTGGACCACCACTGCCGCCTCCAAATACAGACGGCTCTGCTCACTGCTTTGGCTGCCTAGACCAAACAGTTCAGTGTGCATGCAAAGCATACATGTAACCACTGTGACGGGGGGAGGGGCTCCCCCGCAGTCGGCAGCCTCGCCCCTCCCCCAGAACTTTTTTCTAAATTCTATTCAACACGCCCAAAATGGTAAAAGTGGGTATTTTCGTCTTTTCATATTTTTTAACATGAAATTTGGATGTTATTTGGATGCTATTTTGGTGCAATATATTCTAGTGAGACCCACACACCCTCAGACCATACCTGTAACCGGGTCTGGAAGAGTGGGAGGGGGAGTAAATGCCCGAATTCTGGGGGGTGTTGGGCAAAACGTGAGGGGTAGCTGGCCATTCTTTGAGTTACACTGGTACTTTTTGGTCAAAATGGGTATAAATAGCCTCTAAATAGTGTTATTTAGATGTTTTATGGTCATCTAACACTGAAAAGCACTGAAAAACACTAACATTTGCTCACTTTTGTCGTTTTAGACAGGGTGACAGGGTGAAAAACCCTTGGGAAAATTCTGGGGGGGTTGGGTGGGTGGGTGTTGGAAAAAATAGTGGAGAGGGGTAATCCCCCCCCCCCTCAACCCCAGTTACAGGGGTATGCCTCAGACGTATGCTGAAAAGCGTGCTGCGTGGGCTAGCGCCATTCAGACCAACACTGCACAACGCCTACCATCGTGTGGGCCGAGTTCCTTGATGATACAGGCGATAGTCACCAGCAATGCGGGCACGGTCAGCGCATTGAAGTAGCGCAGCAGCGTCACGCCGCAGTCCTCGTCGACCACGACACTTGCCGGCAGTCCGACAACCGCACGCAGCAGACGCAGTGGCAGAATCAGAGCCGCCCCGCTGGCTACATACAGCCCGGGAGGAGTGGTCAGTTTGGGATTCCAGTAGGAGAAATTGCCACGGCAGTAGGAGGCCATTTGATCTTGGTGGAACGGCTCGTCCATGTACACGTGCGGCACTATGGAGTTGGCAGCCCACACCAGCGCAAGGGCCAAACCAGTCGAGGCGACCACAGCACAGGCGGCGCCGATGGAACGCATACTGGCGGCTTCGCTTATTCCTTCGTGAAGGGATTGCGCCAGCACGCAGCTAGTACCATCATCAGAGAGTGATTGCACTTGCAAAGAGCGAAAGTGTCGAAATTCACACAGGCAACTTCTCTCTGTGATGAACAAATAACTGTGGAGGCATTCTATTTCCATCCCTCGACGAACAGACAGACAAAACGCACGCACACCGCAATAATGGCGTCTTCGTTTTCTTTCTGCAGGAGTGGGGGTGGGCGGGGGTCGGGTGTCACTTGCGGTACCATAGCTGTGCCTGGCTCTGGCGTTTGATCTTCTTCTGCAGTTGGAGCACCCCATACAGGAGCGCCTCCGCCGACGGGGGGCAACCTGCCGGGGAGGAGGGGGGACTCTCGCCTAGCGGGGGGGGGGAGCGGCAGGGGGACCGTACCGGGCACGTATATGTCGACGGGTATGATGCGGTCGCAGCCGCGCAGCACGGAGTAGGAGTAGTGGTAGTAGCCGCCGCCGTTCGCGCAGCTCCCCATGCTGATCACCCACTTCGGGTCGGGCATCTGATCGTAGATCTGCAGCAACACAACCGTGTCGACACGCCTTCCGTTGCGGGAACGCACATCATTCCCAATGTCACACTCTACTCACTGATCAGCTGATGAGCACGCACCAACAGCCCATGCCACGCCAGAAACGCAACGCACACGCATGCACGCACGCACAGACACAAGTCTTCAATGAAACGACGCACTCTCCTCAAGGGCAGCGCCATCTTGTTGGTGACGGTGCCCGCGATCAGAATGCAGTCCGCCTGACGAGGAGAGGCGCTGAACCGTTGCGGACGTGCGCCTTTGCGTCGACATAAAGACAGACGCGACAGCATAGCCGACGACAAAAGCGCACCGAAATATGACGCCGAATCGGTCCATGTCGTATCTGGGCGAGGCGAAGTGCATCATCTCCACGGCGCAGCACGCCAGTCCGAACGTCAACGGATACATCGACGCCTGACGAGTCAGTCGGTTGCTGACGAGCAGGCCGAAAACTCGCTCGTTGTCGCGCACCTTGCTGCAATAGTTGAAGAGGTCGTCGACCCTGGCCAGCGAAAACTCGGCCAGCGAGGGCGCGTCGGAGTAGGAGGGGAAGGGCGTGCCCGTCATCTTGTCATAGAAGCCGCCGCACGGCTGAGCCCACTTTTCCTCGTTCGTCATTTTGACCTTCGTCGCCGTCGGCAGCTTGTCGTGCGCGAACGTGAACTTGGACTGCTTGACACCGCCGCCGCCGCCCGCCCTTTCACCGTCAGCGCCAGGCGTCGCCGGAACGGTGGCCGAGCAGCGCGTCGTGCGGGACCACGAACTGCCGACATTGACCAGCCGACCCGCTTCGCAGCAGCCAGGGTTGCATAACAAATTCTTCATTCCCCCAAAAAGAGGTCCGTTTTGGTACTAACAAGCATGTTTATGCATGAAAACTACTAGTTGCATTTGTCCAAATTGATGCTTAAAAACAAACTTCATTTTATTGTGCAACCCTGGAAACAGCAGAAGTGACTGACGATGTCAGACCACCCAATCGGCATGTCAGCCGGCCGAACTGGGCCATCTAGAAGGCTAAGCTCTACTGCGAGGCACGACAGCGGCTAGGCTAGGGGGGAGAAATCTTTCTCCTATCGAACTACTACAATATATAGACCGCAGATTCACAGCACAGCCACTAGCGGTATATGGTAGTTTAGTATTTTAGCGTTAGCGCGGTGTTTGCAAAGGCAGCTGAGTTTAGTTTTAGGCCTTGCTTAGGCTAGGCTTTTTGTTTAGGGTTTAGTGTGCTCTCATATCTGTTGGCAACCGCTAGATACGGATGAACTTAAGTGCAGTAAGGGAGCGTTGCGGCGAGAACTGCACAGCTCAAAGGCGTTTTACAACTGATGAACTTGAGTTCGTTGCGACCACTGCGTACGGCACAAGACAAATACGGCACGCCAAAAGCACATGTGAGACTCACGTGAACTCACGTGAAGCTGGGGGGACGGTTGTCTGTCCAACAAAATGATACGCTTAATGATACGGTTCGCTTACTAAATAACAGCAAATGCTCATAAAATGAATGCGTAGAATAACAGCTCAGCAATCGCCCCCGAGGCACGTGAAATACCGCTTGGTGGGCCGACGTGTCGCCGTTCCGCAGGACCATAGTGACAGAGGCGGCACCCATCACCAGGAGAGGGCGCCACTCCCACGGTCGACACAAAGAGAACCGGTCCGATCCGGTTTCTCCGCTCGACCACCAGTTCTCTGAGCGCCGTCGTCAGCACGTCGTCCGCGCACGTCCGCCTTCTTGCGGCTGGCGTCGACCAAGAGTCGGCACAGTCTCAAGCCCGCTAAATCAGCGACCCAGACGACATTTGTCTGCCGACAGACTGTGGCCAAATCTCCAGCGATAGAGGCCATGGCGTCGCGGAGACTCAGACTGAAGGAATAACAGAGAACTGCCAACAGCGAAAACCGCTCGGTGTAGTACACTGTGCAGAAGCAGCAGATGAGAGGGAATTGGACCAACGCTGCCGCCTCGGCGTACGGAAGGCTCTTGCTGCATTCGCTGCCTAGAACAAGCAGTCAACAGCGTCTAGGGAAAGCATTCCAGGGGGGGGGGGAATGGGTGGTTCGCTTCAAGCGGTTCGGGGAATCAAGCGCCCCACCCCGCTTGATTTTTTTTAGTTCCTTTTTCCAACGATCTGCGTCGTCAACAACCTTCAAATTTCTCAGCCCCCCCCCTCCGCCAAAATCCGGACAAACCACCAAAAGCACTTTTACACGTTTGATCGAAAGCGAAATGCTGTGGCCAGCTTCCAATCAGAAGAACACCACTGCGCCGCCTACCATGGTGTCGGCCGCGTTCCTTCAGCATGGAGGCCATGGTGGGCATCAAGGCATCGTGATTCGTGAGCCAGTTGAATCATCGCAGCAGGCAGTCGTCGACATTTGCTCACATTCCGACAATCCAGCGCCACACACAGAGTGGCAGTATAGAACCCACTCCACTGACAATATATCGACTTGGTGGGGAGTGGTCAGTTTCAAATTCCAATAGAGGAAAAGTGCCATGGCAGTAGGCGGGCATTTGGCCTTGGTGTAAGGGCCCGTCCATGTACACGTGCGGCACTATAGCGTTGGCCAACCACACGCGAGCACGCAGCCAGTACTACTACGATCAGATGTGATGTCTCTCTGTGTGATCTGTGATCAGATATCTCTGTGATAAACAAATAACCGTGGAGGCACTCTATTTCCATCCCTCGACGAACAGACAGACAAAACGCACGCACACCGCACTAATGGCGCCTTCGTTTCCTTTGCTACAGGACAGTGGGGTGGGTGGGGTGTCACTGGGGGTACCAGTGCTGCGCGTGGCTCTGGCGTTTTTTCTTCTTCGGCAGCGGGACCACCCCATACAGGAGCGCCTCCGCCGACGGGGGGCAACCTGGGGGGGCGGAGGGGGGACTCTCGCCACGAGGGGGGTAGGGGGGGGGGGAAGCGTACCGGGCACGTATATGTCGACGGGTATGATGCGGTCGCAGCCGCGCAGCACGGAGTAGGAGTAGTGGTAGTAGCCGCCACCGTTCGCGCAGCTCCCCATACTGATCACCCACTTCGGGTCGGGCATCTGATCGTAGATCTGCAAGCAACACAACCCTGTCGACACGCCTTTGGATATGGAAACGCAGCTAACACAGTCGCAGCAGGCCCATAGGCCATATCGCAGATCAGTTGATGAGTACGTACTAGCAGGCAATGTTGTTGGACTAAGGGCAAGGTTATCAGGCCATCAATGGCCCATATAACAAACCCATGTCCATGACGCCTTCCTGTCAATGGCACTTAGCTACGACACGACATAGACATTCGGAAGAACGCCATCTGCAAACGAGGGTAGCGACAGCAAGCGAAAATCCAATGACAGGGAAACCTCGTTAGTAAATCCCTCAAGAATCGAACCCACAACCGAGGGCGCAAGAGGCCGATTCTCTACGACTAGCAGCCGATGCTGGGCGGAAAACACGCAAACAAGTCTTCAAAGTCGAATTAAACGACGCACTCTCCTCAAGGGCAGCGCCATCTTGTTGGTGACCGTGCCCGCGATCAGAATGCAGTCCGACTGACGGGGCGACGCACTGAACAGTTGTCGGATGGGCGCCAGACATTTGCGGTGTTTTCGACAGGCGCACCGGAAGACCACGCCGACTCGGTCCAGGTCGTATCCGGGCGCGGCGAAGGGCATCATCTCCACGGCGCAGCACGCCAGTCCGAAGGTCATGGGCCAGAGGGACGCCTCAAGACGGCCGAACAAATCGGTCGGCTGACGACGGCTGACGACAAAACCGGTTTCGGTGCGCACCTTGCTGAGATAGTTGAAGAGGTCGTCGACCCTGGCCAGCGAGAACTCGGCCAGCGTGGGCGTGTCGGAGTAGGAGGGGAAGGGCGTGCCCGTCATCTTGTCGTAGAAACCGCCGCAGGGCTGCGCCCACTTTTCCTCGTTCGTCGTCTTGTCCTCTCTCGTCGCCGGCAGCTGGTCGTGCGCGAACGTGAACTTGCACTGCTCGACACCGCCGCCGCCGCCGCCCGCCCTCTCCCCGTCAGCGCCTGGCGCCGCCGGAACGCTCGGTGGCGCCGGGTCGGTGGCCAAGCAGCGCGTCGTGCGGGACCACGCACTGCCGACGCTGACAAAGCCGA
Source organism: Paralinhomoeus sp. GSCO2_6 (assembly GCA_030248085.1). Lineage (NCBI taxonomy): Eukaryota > Metazoa > Nematoda > Chromadorea > Monhysterida > Linhomoeidae > Paralinhomoeus > Paralinhomoeus sp. GSCO2_6. The sequence continues at coordinate 9,586 of JASAMY010003482.1, read as the reverse complement.
CACGCTTCGCAGCAGCGGTCACTGGCGACGGCAGACCCAAACCGCCGAATCGGCCTGCCAACCGGCCGAATTGGGCCATCTGAGGTATACTTCTAAGGACGGGAACGGATCAACGGCTCGGCTAGGAATCTTCTCCTCCCCAGCTCGACATCCAACCCGACACTCGCAAAAGGGGGGGGGGGGGGGGGGGTGTGGTTGTGTACGCGTTTGGGGTGTGTTTTGTTTTTTTTTGTGTGTTGTGTGTTTTGTGTTGTGTGTTTTTTTTTGGTTTGGTTTGGGTGCGCACCGTAAGGCGCGATTTCAAAATCGGTAGCGCCAAAATCGAGATTCGAATGTAAAGCCAAGAGGGAATTTTCTTGTTTTCTCTCAATGGCCTCGGCGATTCGTCCGATCGAGAACGAGCCGGAAGCGCTGTCGTCGCCGCGGCACGCCGCCGCGCCGACGTCTTCGTCAGTCGTCGCCGGCATCGCCGTCGACAGCTGCTGCTCGGAGGGTGACGACGACAACGACGCCGCAGAATTGAACCTCAAGGTCGAGAGCTCTCGCGACACGGTCCTCCCGGCCGTCGGCAGCCGACCCACGTCGCCGACGGTTGGCGAAGCCGCCTCGCCAAAGGAGAACGACAAAGCGAATGCCGCCGCCGACACCAGCGCTGCCGATGCCAGCTCTCCGTCCAACTCGCCAGGTATTTCTTTTCAAGGTGGCGTAGAACGCACGCTCTGCCTTGTGTAGACGTGGTTCTGCTGGACGAGTCGGACGCGGGCGAGCAGGCGCCCGGAGTCGATGAGGTCACTGGGCTTGGAGAGGCTCAGAAGCGTCAGCTCGACCCCGAGACTGGCGGCGGCGGCGGTCGGAAGCGCTCGCGGCTGTCCGACGCCGAAAAGCGGGCGCGCGCCCAGGAGAAGGCGAGCTTGACGACCCCCTGGGAGGTTGGGGCGTCGGACATAGGGACTGGTGGAGTTCAGGCGAAGAAGCAGGAGGAGCGAAGACAGCGCGAGCTCGAGCGCGAGCACAAGCGAGTGCAGCTAGCCAAGGAGAAAGCCGAGCGTCAGCAGCAGAGACTGGAAGAGAAGGTTGTGTCGTCGTGCTCGGCTGGTCGGAGCCGCTCGTATCCGGTGCACCCTCCCTTGTCTAGGAGCGGAAGGAGCAGGAAAGGCTGGAGAAACAGAAGCTGAAGGTTCGTGTTTGTTTGTAATTGTCGCTGGCGGTCGGTTCGCACACACGCGCCACTTTCAAGGAGGAGAAGGAGGCGGAGCGGCAGCAGCAGCAGCAGTGAGTTTTTGCGGGGGCGCATGGGAGTCATGGTGGCCATGGTCTTGATGTCGGTGACCGCGCTTCGGCAGGGCGAAAGAGGAGCAGCGTCGTCGGCGCGATGAGGAGCGCGCGGCGCGCGAGCAGGAACGGCTGGCGCGCGACGCCGAGAGGAGGGAGAAGGACCAAGAGCGGCTCCGCGTCGAGGAGAAGGAGGTGGGTTTTCGGCGAGAGCGCGCGCGCTCGCCCACCGTCCATCTTTGCAGAAGCGCCAACGGGAGCGCCAGCGCCAACTGCTGGAGTCCTTCCTGACGCCCAAGAAGAGCGGCGCCGGTGGCGGCACGCGCCCTCCGGCCAGAGAGCAAGTGGGCCAGCTGGAGCTCAAGGAAGGCATGAAGGTCGCGCCCCTGAGGCGCGCCGCCCTCTCCCTCGAGGCCAGACGACTTTTGGAGGCGGCTTTAAGCGGAGAGCAGGTTCGACGGTCGCGTCCCTGCTGTCGGTGTGGGGAGACGGTTGTTGCAGACGACCCCGCCAGAAGAGTTGTACGTCCAAAGACTAACGTCCAAGACTCACGCCCCTCTGAGTACCGCGCCCACGTTGTGCCGCGTCGCGATCGACGAGGCGGACGTCCAAGTGCTGCCCGTCGGTCAGGCAGACGACGCACCCGGCGCTGGGTATACACCACAGTGCTGTCTCTGCAAATCTTCTCGTGTCGCGGCGAGCTGCCAAAGTGGACGCGTTGCTGCAGCAGCCGCATGAAGGCGAAGCTCTTCCAGTTCCACGACAACCGCCGGCCGCCCTACTACGGCACGCAGCGGCGGCGCAGCGCGCTGCTCAACGGCCGGCGGCCCTTTGCGACTGACGCGGCGCTGCTCGTCGACTACGACAACGACTCGGACGAGGACTGGGAGGAGGAGCCCGAGGACGCCGAGGACCTCGCCGCCGCCGACTCCGGACCTGAAGAGGTGCGTGGGTAGGCGGCAACACCCGGAAAAGACGTGCCGCCCCCTTGGGAAGGATTTCCACCGGGGGGCAGTGCGGTGCTCGTCTCTCGGAAGACGGCTTCCGTCGACAGGAGGGCGCTGGCGGGGAGGAAGAGGAGGAGGAGGAGGACGACGGCTTCATCGTCGAGCACGGCTATCTAAGCGACGACGAGGGCTGCTCGGACGACCAGGTGCTGACGCGCAAGCCAGCCTGTGCACACCGCGAGCGTGACAATTCGTGCTGGCAGGCGGAGATGGAGCCGGAGGCGCGCCGCGAGCGCATGCACGCGCAGGCGGAGGCCTGGAGGGCTGAGCACCTCCACAGGAAGGTGCGGCCCCTGAAGCCCTACGTCGTGGGGCCCGTCTGGCCGGCGGACGCGGACGCGGCCGAGCCCGAGAAGGGGGAGCTCTTGAAAATGCGGGCCGAGTACATGGTTCGGTCGCCCCCCCCAGTCCTGTGAGCGGGTCTCAGGGGGGGGGGGAGGACATGGCCGAATTCTGGGGGGGGGGGGTGTGGAGCAAAAAGTGGGGGTGGCTGGCCATTTTTTGAGTTATACTGGTACTTTTTGGTCAAAGATGGGTATAAATAGGGTCTAAACAGTGTTATTTAGCTGTTTTATGGTCATATAACACTGAAATACACCAACACTTACATTTATCGTTTTAGACCGAGAGAAAATACCTTGGGAAAATTCTGGGGGGGGGGGTGGGGGGTGGTTGAAAAATTCTGCGGGGCCCCACCCCCCCCCCCCCCAGTTACAGGTATGCCCCCCCCCCACTCTCCATCTAGCTCTGCCAGTTCACACGACTAAACGTGAACCATTAGGTCGTGCTGGTGGGTGGCGCCGCGTCTATCCTGACGCCAAATGACGGCGCCGAGCTGCCGACGACCTTCGGAGCTCCGAACGTGATATAGGAGTGGTCTTCTTTTCTCGCTCCGCCATGGAATGTGCTGTCTGTCGGCGCGTGCGCGTGTGTACCACAGCCCTGCATGCGTACCTTACGTCCATTTTCATTCACAATCATTTCGTGCCCGGCCGCGGCCTAGCATAGGCGCGGCGCCCCCTCTCGCCCCTCGTTCACTACCTGGCGATCGGGTGGACTGGACTCTAGGGACACTACTTACAACTTTAAGGGCGCCTACGTCCCTCGGTGGCGAGCGAATAACAGCTTCCGGGAAGGGGGGGGGGGGGGGGTGGCGACTGTGCTTGCATCTTGAGGGGATGGGGGGGGGGGGCGTCACATGTAGGTGGTTCGGAACTTGCTGAAGATCTTGTCCAGCCCTCCGAAGCCCTTGCGCCGCTTTGGAGCCGCCACCTTTTGCCGGCCACTGTCCTCTGAATTGCATCGAGACCATGGCCCGACTTGCCAACCAGCCAGTCGCTCTGTGGAAGAGCTTACTCGAAGGAAAGTGAATGGTGATGAGGTTCTCCAGGGTCTCCAGTATCGACTCCGCCGTCCTGATGTCCCTGAAAAATGGTCTGCGTTCTGCACCAATTCGCTTCTGCATCGGCATGTCTGCTGCCCGTGCGTGCGTTTGTGCGGGAGTGGGATGCGTCCGTGCGCTGGAGTGTCGTTGTTGGGTTAAGGGCAACGCGTTCCTTGGCGGTTGTTGTCGTACAACTAGCCACGAGCGCCGCCAGAGGCATTCGGAAGGACACGCCATCTGCGATCTACCGTAGGCCAGCGAGAGAGCACGAAAGTCTCCATTGACGGGGAAATCCTCGTTGGTTGGTCCACCAAGAATCGAACGCAACCGCATTCATAACGGGCATCCCCAGCCTGAGAAGCGTGAGTAGGAGGAGACCTTTACCGGAATTTACCGTTCGTGTTCGGAGAGCTGTTGGGTGTCGGGCAGGGAGCGGCGGTTGTGGGCGGCGGGCTCGTTCTCGAGTCCGTTCTGGTGGACGCCGTAGCCGCCGCCGACAGCGCCGGCGGCCGCCTGACTGTGGTGGCTGTGACTGGCGTTCGAGGTGGACGGCTTCTGCTCCGCCTCCGAGCTGTCCGGACACGTCGACGACGCCTGCGGCTCCTGCACTGCGCGTAGCACTGCAACGACGGCAACATATTCTCACTCACTACCCGTGCCCGCACTACCTGCAGCACAGCCCCACCCCAGAATTCATAGGTCCCATATGTCAGTACGCGTGCGGTGCATGTGAACTCCATGAGCTGTGCTAGTTGTTGTTGCTTGAAGATGTAGTAACTTAGCGAGAGCCAGTGCGAACAAGGGTATACAAGCCGTAATTGAATATGCAAATATGCAACTCCTTAGGACACGGCACGTACTTTGATGGATATAACGGTGTACCTACCCACAGCGGACGTCGTCAATTACAGTACATTACGTTAAGTAATCAATGACCGTTGCAGTCGTTGTGGCCTGCGGCGCGAGGGAAGACGAGCTCCAGGTTCTGTAGACGCTTGCTGTCGTCGATGAAGAGGCCGATGCAGGCGATGAAGTGCGTCGCCTGCTTCGTGAAGTCCGACGAACTCTGCACCGTCTGCTCGTGCGTCTCGCTGCAAACGACGTGAGTTTCTTCTATCCTCTTACAGATTGGCTACCCCCCCCCCTCTTTTTAACCCGCACGAACACGTAGCCACCCCTTCCACCCGACAAAAAAGTGGCGCTTGTGTGCAATGCACGGTGTATTTTCCGCCAAAGTCGCAACAAACTAGAGCGCCGCCAGTTTGCAAGCGCCTGCACCGACTGACAGACAACCTGCGTAGGTGCGGCAGTATGGTCTGCTTGATGGTCTCTGCGAGACTGACGAACTGCCGGCGCGCGGCGTCGATGTCGTCGCGGAGCGCCTCGCAGTCGTCGTGCGTGCCCACCTGCATGAGGAGCTCGCGGTAGGCCGCATACCGCATGCTCGCCTCGTGCACCAGCTGCAATCGAAACGCTAGATTACGCCGGCTCTCAGTATTGTCCACGAGGATGGCCGACAGTTTTGGGAAAACGAGATTAAAATGGGTGTATATGCCGTGAACGCGATGGCCAAATCCGTCGAGCGTAGTAGTACCCTTCCGGTGCCGTATCTCTTGCTGGCCGAGCTGCTGGCTGTCGACCAGTGTCTTTCCCGCTTCTGCGACATCTTACTTGCCGCGACGCTGTTGCGCTCTCGACGCGGCGGCGCGCACAGGTTAGCTCCTCGGTTAGCTAGCTGGCTGGCTGGCAAGCTGGCGGACGCAAGCGCTGGCGCCGTCGCGCGTTTTGGACTGCGGTGGGCGCCGCTGAATGGCGGCTCGGGCCGCTGGAATCTTTTATAGGACCTACCTACCTACCCATACACGTAGGTCGACGACGACGACCGCCCACGCGCCGCCACCAGCGGCGACGACGACGAGAGAATGAGCGGATATCAAACAGCCTTCAAGCTCGTTGTCCCCGACGGCGGACGCCGCCCACGCGCCGCAGCTGCCGCTTTGCTGGAGAATTTCATTTCTTTGGAATCGCGCACTGTCTCCCCTCTGTCGTCGGCGCCGCAAGCGAGGCGTTGCCCAATAGGCGGGGATGCGGGAGTCCGTCGGCGACGCCCGACCGGGGGCGACGACAGCGGCGGCGCGCGCCGGCGACACCCTAACCAAATACGCAGCGGCGACCGAGGAGAGACTCCATCGCAGCTGGGAATTCAATGGAGCAACGAGTTTATCGCGTCCCGGAAAAATTGGCCCATTCTTGCGCTACGCTGTTGCTGAATGGCGCGCGGCCACCACCGACCTTGCGCAGCTGCTGAAAGTCCGCCTCGTCGGTCGTGTGCCCGGCGAAGAAGTTCATGACCGGCCCTGGGTCGTCTGCAGCGTCCGTCGGCGCGTCTGTCGACAGGCAGTGCAGCAGCAACACGCGCCGCCCGGACGGAAGGTTACATCAAGCGGCGGCGGCGGCGTCCTCGCCGTCGTCGTAGTCGGGGGGCTAGAGAATTTCCAGAAGCGGCGGCCGCGGCGGCAACAGCGGCGGCGACGGCGACGGCGGCTCGACGAGCGGCCCATTCAGCGAGAGCGAGCCCCGCCAACGAGTTGGGGGGCCGGCGAGTGAACGGGTGGGCGGCTTCGAGCGGGCGGCCGGCCGGCCGCCACTAGCTTCGAGCACTCGCCCCGCCGTAGGACTGGCGGCCCTGCCTCCTTGCTCGGCGCAGTCCGTCTGGCTTTCCCTACCGATTCGTTCACTCGGCGGACGCGTCGAGCGCTCGCCGGCCTCGTTATGACTTTCTCCGCTTTCTACCCGCCGCCGGCCGGCCTGCTCGCTCGCTCGCTCGCTCGTTCGCTGGCGTTCGACAGGCAGAGACGCGCTGGCGAATGCCCGACGGGACGGACGAGAGGCAAGCATCGCCTCGTCGTCAGCCCGCGCCTTCGGCAGCGGCGGCGGCGGCGGCCGGCGCTGCCTCTGTTTCGCCCTCGACATCGCTTCTTCAGGGGCGTGCCCGCTGAAGTCGTGTGCGTACGCGCTTCCTCGTTCTTCGCCTATCTATCTGCACGGGAGAGCCGCAGTCGAGAGGGAAACACGCCTGTATTCGAATTACCTAGAGCATGGCAACGGTAGCACCCCTGCGGCTAATTCGGGCCCGTCTAACAAGAAATCTGGGCAAAAACAGGAACTGTGTTGTTTCGCCTGAAGAACGCACTTTCAGCTGGCTGGTTGGTTGGCTGGCAGGCTATAAATTGCTCTGCAAATTGATTCTTTCGAGAATTGTTTTGTTTACACGATTCTGAAGATAGCGCCGTACTAGAAGTACCGGAACAATGATTGAACTTTGTGCCAAAACAACTGCATATTAAACCGTGAGTTATAGTCACGTGCGCAGAAATGAATCAGAAAAAAAAAACAATTTATTTGACGCCGACATAGACTATTTCCAGCTGCTGTAAACAGTGCCAGATTTGTACCACAACTGTTTGAGCCATAACAAAAAAAAAAATCGGACATTGTAGAAAAATATGTGCCCGTCTTATCAGGCAAACGGTGAGCTATTTTAATTTGAAGCAGGGTTGCGGATGTGATGGATATGCGCTCACATTTCGCTGTACACTGCAGGGTGTTATTTAGATGACCTTCTCTGACATCAAAGAGATTTACCCAGTTGCTTTTACCAAAGAATCTGCATCATTGCATGATATTCGATTGAAGGGTAGAGCACAGCAAACATTTTAGAACAATCGGGTGCTCAGCGCAATCAGAGGCAAGTCTACGTAATAAATTATGCTGAGTAAATGCGGCTTATGAATGATGAGAGCAGACTTTTACCCACTTATTACCGTAAACCCTATAATTAGCTCCCTCATAATTGCCCCCCCCCTCCCCTATAATTATACACCCTCCTATAGCTCAAATGAAACAATTACCCCATGGGGAGCTAATTATAGGGTTTACGGTAATTAACAAGCCATTCATGATCATCCCAAGAAGTTCTCTTATGTAAACTGTGTTCGCAGTTGTACGCATAGTTTCTCAAGATTACAATGGTTCTTGGTTTAAATGTATGCGCACGCAGTCATCAGAGTGGACAGCAGCTACTCCTAGCGTCCTTGACAGAAATGAATGATCCTATGAATATTGAACAGTTAGCAACCCTATGAATATTGAACAGATAGAAACACAAGCAAGATAAGAATCGGATCGGACACAGTCAGAGCTCTTCAAATGTACCTCCTGGGAGTAATTTACAAAGTTTTAAAGGACACTTCGGGAATTGGATGTCTGGGATTTGCGTCCAGGTGAATGTGAGTAAAGAATGTGGTGTCCTACTGTATCTAATAAAGGTGGTACATCTCATTGCCCTCCAGCAAAATCGTGGGAGCTCAGAGAAGGGCAGCAGTGAAGACGGGTGGAGTACTAACCCTCACCTACCCAATGGTATACCTTCGTTTAGGGTGGCTAGATTGAGTGGGCAGTGGGAGCCGAAAATGTAAGACCCTTTGCAGAAACACATTTATTTTGCCAATTTTTTGAAAATCCCTCCATATCCCTGATTCTCCTATTGGGGGGGGGATGGTATCAGAGGCAGGGTGCACGACCCATCCTACCCTGCGTCCCCATGCTCCTAACTCAAATTTTCTGAAGTGTACCAGATTTCCTGCACTTTCTTGTTGCTCTAAATGCGCATGAGCTGGCGTGGCGTAGAAAAACACTGGAGAACGCAGAGGAAGGAGCAAAGTCTTGAGGCGGGGTGAACTGGTGGTGTGTGGATTATTGCACTTTAGGTGCAGCTGCGAGGATGGTGACTCACGCGGACGGCGTCGTCGAGCGTGAGGGGCTGCTTGGCGGCGCCCAGGCCGTGCGCCGCGTCGACGGCGAGCTCGGCGTTGCGCGAGAAGCGGCGCGCGAAGATGTCGCGGGCGATCTGGAGCGTGTTGCGTCGGAACGCCTGCATGCTGCCCTGCAAAGGCGAGGCTCTCTGGGATCGGCACCATGGGACACCGCAATACCACCTGTCTGGATCGCTGGCCCAACCGCGGTGGGTGGGGGGCGCGCTGGGTGGACCGGAATGACTGGGGTCTCTCCTCCCTCTGGAGAGCCTCCATCCGGTGCTGCTGCTGCTGCTGCGACTGCGCCTGTGAAGGCGGATGACCCGCGTCCCGATTTGCGGGACTGCCCATTTGGGCTGCGCCACCTCACGGAAGGCGCCTTTGTCGCCTCATTGAGTAAGCTCGCGGCACTAAAGGAGAATGGGTCGTCGAACTGATGGCCGTCGAACTAATAAAACTTGAGGGTCGAGAAGCCTTAGCAGCCGCGACGGAACGAGCACATCGACACATACATACAGTACTCCCGAATTAGTAGTGCACGTTGATGAATTGTGCGTGCAGTTGACAACGTGAACAAAGCCACGACTTTTGAAAAACTTAGGTACACGGATACTAATGTGCCTCAATCGCAAAAGCATACTCGAAGGGTACAGCGCGTTTTGAACCTACCTAAATGTACATGTATCTCGCACGTCACAGAAATGGGCAGGGAATTTTACAGAGACCGAGAGACTTCCTTTCCGACTCAGATGCAAAATGTCAGCCAATTTGGGTAGAGGAAAGTGTTGTCCGATTCTGGTGGGAAGTGCTAGAAACAATAGCTGTACAACGCTCTGTTTATTGCAGCGTTTGCACTGGTTAGACAAGGTTTACTAGACAAGATTGGACAAGGATTATTAGCGAGGTAAACAGTGAAAAATAGTAAAAACTGCGTTTGCGATTGGACGGCAAGAATATCCCTCGGGGAATGTGCACACTGCAAATGTACATAAATCTCAACAGCGCGAGAAAAACGAAAACAACGCCATTAGCACGAAATCACAACAACACGTGTTGCGGCTCAGGATTGGAAAAAACACCAGATTCTGGGCCTACCCAGATGGACGAGA
>JASAMY010002369.1:0-37916 GCA_030248085.1 Paralinhomoeus sp. GSCO2_6 | reverse complement strand
AAAAAACAAACACACATGGTTGCAGTGGCGCGTCTGTTGTACAAGACGGCCGAGTGGACGGGCCCCGCGGACGAGGAGGAGGAGGCGGCGGTGGACGCGAGCCTCTACCTCGTCGGCACCGCCCCCTTCAGTCACGAGAGTCAGAAGGACGTCCAGCTCGTACGTGTGTGCTATTCAGGAGTTCAGGCATTTGCAAATATACACGGTAACGCGCGCTAACACATCAGTGGAATGCAGCAGCACGCGCAAGCTGAAGTCCTTTGGAAAATGAGGTCCGTCGGAGGAATGTACCCTTCCCTTAGCACCTCTTCAGTCCCCATGGGTAGGAGGCAGCGGATGGCGTAGTGGTTGAGAATCGGCCTCTTGCGCGCACCGTCCTGGGTTCGATTCTCGATGGCTCCGCTAAAAACGAGCCTTTCCCTAATCTATCCATGGAATTTCTCGTGCCATCGCTGCCCTAGATTACAGACAGATTTCTTCCGACTGTCTTTGGCTATTTATGCGGCTCTAGACGGGAAGGCGTCATGGAGAAGGGTATGCTATATGGGCCATTGACGGCCTCCTAGCGTTGCCCCTAATCCAACAACAAAACCCCATGGTACGGTAGAAATCTTCCCCTCTTTCATGGAGCGCCCCCCCCCCCAGCCCACCTCTCTATCTCACGATTTTTGTGGAAATCGCGAAGTGGTCGAATGGGCAAGGCAATGAGAAAGCCTCTCTCACTTTTTTTAAGAAAGCTCTAGCAGGCTAGTTGCTCCAGTAAAAGTTTGTCCCCCCCCCCCCAACGCCTTGTTTGGCATCGCACGCACGCACGCACGCACAGGGCGCAGTGGAGCATGGGGGTGAGTGTTGCCAGACGGTGGAGCGCGTTCGTCCCGACGTCGTGATCGTGGAGCTGTGTCCCAATCGCGTGGGCATCCTCTCTCTGGACGAGGAGACCATCCTGCGCGAGGTCAAGGACCTCAACGCCTCCAAAGTGCTCGGCATCATCAAAGAGGTACTACCCCCCCCCCCCCCCCGCCCACCGCAGTACGCTGCCCACGGGGGAGCTGTGCTTGCGACCTCTCCTTGTCCATCGGATCGGATGGCTGCATAGGTGTAGATTGGTTCAAAAGCCGGGGGGGGGGGGTTTAGAGCCAATCCGGAAAAAATGTCCGTGATTGGAAATTGTGGAGGGGGGGGGGGCTCGAAATGGATGATTTCGCACCAGAATAACGTGTAAATGGGTACTTTTTGGTCCAAAACTGGTCAAAATGAGACCCGAGTGGCACTTTTTAGGCGTTTTTGGCTCACACTACGCTGAAAAGGAAACAAAAACACGCATCTTTTTGGCAATTTTTTTCAATATTGAGAGAGGGTGTCCGCAAATTATCCGGGATGGCGCTGGCCAGGGGGCGCCCTCTCTCCCGCAAAAAAGCGGGGCGGCTATAGCCAGTGGTGTGACCCCCCCCCCCCCCCTAGTGAGCCCACCTATGGGATGGGGTGCACAGCCACCCTCTATCCCTCTAGCAGCTTCGAGTCGCTGATTCGTGTCCCAAATGGGTCAAATTGGCCGCATTCACCAAGTTTCCAGTACGCCGTTCAGTTCAGAGTACCGCTTGGCTCCCTGGTTCCTTTGTATGCCCCTGTAGTGGTGTACCCCCGTGTATTCGTAGTGCATAGCTCAGCAATTGTTCACATAGGAATCCAAATAACGCATTCAGTCTGGCGCCGTCAATGGCGTCATGCACCTCATGCTGCTGAGCATGTCCGCGCACATCACCAGACAGTTGGGCATGGCCCCTGGAGGGGAGTTTCGAGCTGCCTACCAGGCGGTGCGTTTCTTACTCCGCTTCCCCCCCCCCCCCCACGCACCCATGACGAGGGTGAGGCACGCGACCGACCCCCAGGCGCAGGCGATCGGCGCCCGCCTCGTGATGGGCGACCGACCCATAGGGGTGACGCTGCAGCGGGCGCTGGGCGCCATGTCCGCCTGGCAGAAGCTGGTCATGTTCGGCTCCATGCTCCTCTCACACACCTCCAAGATCTCGTGAGCACGCGTGCGTGCGTGCGTGTCATCGTTGTAGTAGTAGTAGTTGTTATTGTTGGATTGGGGGCAACGTCAGCAGTGGCGTAGCCAGAACTTGATTTCGGGGGGGGGGGGAGTCCAATTTCGGTCAAATACTCTATTTTGCAACAGGGGGTACCCTGTCGAATTTTTTTGACATTGCGCCATTTCGGCTGGGGAAGCTTTTAGACATAATCTGTCTACACGCTTCGCGCTCATTTGCCACAACAGCGTTTGCCATTTGTGTACAAGTACAATAGAACCATGTGCCACACGTGAAAATGCGTGAAAATGCATTTGTTTGAAAAGGCCCATTTTGCCTTAGTTAAGTGCTAAATCATGCGCCGCAGGCAATTTGGCTCATTAGCGTTGGTTTCATCATTTTTTGCATTGAGATTTAGAAAAACCCACAAATTGCCACGTTGCAACAGGGGGTACCAAGCTAAGAATTTTGAGCTTCCGACAATTTCGGAGGGGGAAGCTTCCCCCCCCCCTTGGCTACGCCACTGAACGTCAGGAGGCCCGTCAATGGCCCATATAGCGTACACCCATCTCCATGACGATTTATCGTCTAGAGCCGAAGACATTCGGTAAGGACGCCATCGGTAATCTAGGCGCAGCGACGGCACGAGAAAATCCATGGAGCGGGAAGTCCTCGATCTAGTGGAACCCATCCAGAATCGAACCCAGAGACCATTGCGCGCAAGAGGCCGGATTCTCTACCACTAGGCCGTAGACGCACGCTGGCCGTGTCCACGCGTGCGTGCTTGTGCTTGTGCAGACAGGAGGACGTGGAGCGCATGAAGAACACGGACATGCTGGAGGAGCTGCTGCGCGAGATGGGCACCAACTATCGGCAGCTGACCGAGATCGTGCTCCGCGAGCGAGACCAGTACATGGCGACCGTCTTCAGGAGGGTGCTGAGGTCGGCCAGCGCCGCCAAGCGGCTACGCGCCCGCTCCGACGGTGCGTTTGTCGGTTTGTTGATGTGTGGGCCGCTGCTACGATCGCGGGGGCCTCTCTCTCTCCCTCTCTGGTCACAATCGACCGCTGCTAGTGAGAGATGAGAGCCAGTCGGCCAGATCCTGAGGGGCTGGCTCCCCCAACGGGCCGGAATTGTCACTGCTCCGCCGGGTTGGTTCCGCTGGCCGGCAGCTCAAGGGACGCCCAGGACATACAGCTCCCAGAAGAGACCAAGCTGCTGTCCAGACGGCTCCGAGCATGAGAATTGAACCCAGGACTTTGCGGGCATGGATGATGAGTTGAATTCTATACGGCGTGCAGCTTCCGGGTTCGATCCCCGATGGAGCCACTAACGAGGATTTCCCTCTCAATGGATCTTCTCGCGCTATCGCTGCCCTAGACAGTGCAGTTGGCGTCTTTTTTCCGAATGTCCTTGGCTAATTGTCTGGCTTCACTAGACAGGAAGGCGTCACTATATGTATGATGGGCCGCCTAGCGTTGCCCTTCACCCAACAAGGACAAATTGACACGCACGCACGCGCGTACGCCGTGTCCAGGAGTGCCCTTCGAGCCCGTGGTGGGGGTGGCGGTGGTAGGCATCGGCCACGCGCCCGGCATCAAGAGCTACTGGGGCAACGAGGCCGACCTGGCCCAGCTATTGAGGTACGCGCCTGCATCGGTGTGCCGACTACTCGTTCATCTGTTCATCATACGGCACAACCATACCTGTAACTGGGGGGGGGGTCCCCCACTTACTGGTTTTGACCCTACCCACCCCCCCCCCCTCAGAAATTTGAAACTGAAAATGGTAATGTGTTTTGTATGGTGCTTTTGAGCAAAAATCGCCCAAACAGTACCTATATTGGGTTATTTACAGTGTATTTTGACTAAAAAGTGCCTATTTCAGGGTTTTTACAGTGTCTTTTTGACCAAAAATCAACCAAAAGTGGCTATTTTTTCCTTCCCAGACCCCCCTCCTCCAGATTTCCCACCCCCCCCCCCCTATAAAGTGCCCGAACCCTCCCCCCCCCAGCTCCAAATCCCGGTTAAAGGTATGCGCACAACCATTCTGCGTTGGCAATTAACCACGCAGAAACTATGCGACTCTAAATGCCAAGGGGGCAGGCGCAAGTTCCGGGGAACTCGCTAAATCGCTAAAACGCCTTTGGGGGGGAGGGGGCGTCCGCAGCGAAAAGTAGGAGTTAGCTGAAAATTGACCTAACAGGCAAAGCAGCCCCCTAAAATTATACACCCTCCCTAAATGGACCATCGTATCCAAGGTCTGGGTGTATGTATGGTCGCGTATGTGTGTGTGTGTGTATGCACTTGTATGCGTATGTGACAGTGTGTTTGAGTGTACTGTGGGCAGCGTCTTTCTCCTTTTTAAAAATCGCCTCAACGCGCTTTGCGCCGACAAAGTTCCCCGCACATCCACTCTTCCAGTTTCTAAGACCCCTTCTCATAATTATCCCCCCCTCTCCCTATTATTATACACTCCTAGAGCTCGAATGAAGCAATTAGCCCCCGGGGGCTAATTGTATTGTTTGCGGTAGGTGTGGTGCTCATTCAATCATCTCCGTTCCAGCGTGCCTCCCGCCTCTCGCTACGGTCGCGCGGTGCGCATCTTGGCGACGGGCACGGCCCTAGGCGTGGTCGGCTACTGCGCCTATCGCCTGGGCCGATATCTGATCGACAAGGTTCTGTGATGATCATTATTGATCAGTCTGCCCGCATCTCAGATGGCACGCACGCGATTTGCGTCTTGGTTAGGTGGTGGTGAGCGATTCTTGTTGCAGGGTCGGGGCATACCTGGAACCGGGAATTGGACCTGGGCGGGGAGGGTTCGGGCACTTCGGGGGGGGGGGGAGGGGCTGTGAAAATCTGGAGCGGGTCGGGGAAGGAAAAATAGGCACTTTTTGGCCGATTTTTAGTAAAAAAAAAAGCACTGTAAAACCCCTAAAATAGGCACCTTTTAAAATTCCTGAGGGGGTGGGTTGGGTGGGATTTCGCACAAACCTGGAGAGAGGGGGGGGGGGTAGGTTCAAAACCAGCACCTGGGGAGGGACCCCCCCCCCCCATGGTATTGTCGGGGGTGGGGGCGTTTCTGCACTCGCTGTGCGTGCGTGCGTTTGGCAGATGTTTGTGACTTTCCATAAATGACCATTTAGTATTCCACATGTTGGGGGCGCAATTTCGGGGTACGGCAGCCGCGTAAACGGTGCCGTTGTTGGTTTATGGTGTTTTTTTTGAGAATTCTCTGTCTGTGACCCTGTATGGCGATTTCGGTGCTGCGCCGCGCTGTCCAGAATTTCTTTGCTCTGTACTGTGCGCTATTGTGCCTATCGCACCTATGTGTATGAAAACGTGTAGGTACCTATTTTTTGGAACGGTGAATGGTCGAATTGTAATGAAATAAACATATAATTCATTCACGAACGAGCGAGCAGCACATTGACTGGGCACATTCGCGTAGCTTGGGGCTTATATAGGAAATATTTTGTTTGGGCCACTGACATTTTGTATAGTTGCTAACAACCGACTAACTTTTTTAAAATTGTTTTTTAAGTAAACAAAAGTTCCCACCCGTTCCATCCCTACTACGTAGCTAAGAGGGGGAGGGGCACGCACTGGCGGATCTAGGATTTTCTGACAGAGGGGGGAGAAGGTCAAGTTTTTTTCACCGCACAGACTACATTGCTACGGAATAGACAAAAATGCCGGGATTTTTTAGCTCCCTTACGAATCAAACGTGAGTTGGAAAAGAACCACAGCGCCGCAGGCGAAAATTTTGCGCTTTTGAGTGCCTCAATCCAAGGAAAACGTAAAAATCGGCCCATTTCCCCCTGTGCTCGCCCTTCTTTTCTTCTTCTCCCCCAGAACTCTCCCCCTCCATCCCCCCCAAATTTGAGCTGACAGGAGGGGGAGACCCCCCTCTCCCCCCCGTCTGGATCCGCTAGTGGGGGCACGTAATGTCCAGCCTTTTCACTTTTTTTAGCCTTTTCGCGACCTTTTCATGTTACGGCTAGCCCCCGACTATGCTTGGGTGGCTGTTGGAAACTGGGGATTGCCCCCCCCCCCAGTTACAGGTATGCCCCTCCCCCTCTTAAACCCGCCCACACACCAAATTATCGTCTAACTCGGTTTATACCGCGCAACGTAATTGCTCTAATTTTTGCCGCAAAAATAGAGGTGTGCATGCACGGCATGCAGAATCGGATGTGGATGTGCGTTTGGACGTGAATGCATCAATTATTTGTTTCTTTTTTTTCAATCGCGCTGGCGGGTATATACGGTATATGTGCAGTATTCGAATTAGAAGCGAAACATTCCGTAACAAAGCGAAACAACCGTATCAAACGTCTCAATTCGTGTTACTACGAAGTGTATTTATTTGGATCGTTCAATATCTTGCCGCCAAAGACTTGTACGTAGATGTTGCCGCCAATATTCAATGCGTGGATGTGGTAGGAAGTGGTCTGCAGCGTGCAACGGACGAGCGGCAAGAGCTACGATCGCTTCAAGGCGCAGGTGTTGAAAGGCTGGCGTTGTCGGCTACTCGTCGGTTCGGGTGTGTCACGTCGTTGACTTCAAGCCTCCAACGCACTCTCTCACTTGCGGACGGTATCAACGCAAGGCCGGGACAGAGAGAGAGAGGAGGAAGGAGCGCCGCAAACGCAAAACACTAAAAACTAAGACTAAGACTGCAGAACAAGAAGACTGAACAGCCGGCCAAAAGAGCGTCGAGAGTGGGAGACGGAGGCCGGCGCGAGAAATAACGAACGCATATGCAAATAATAAAACATCGCAACATCGATAATTTGCATATTGTAGTTCAACGACAACAACTACCGTACTCAAACATCACATCGCCTCAGATGAGCATCAAGGCGAACGTAGATGCCGAGAAGTTCGAGAAGGCAAGTCACCACCGGCGGTGCCACTGGGGAACACGTTCATTGCACGGAGCTCGGCGTCGTCGCGTCAGCCGGGGTCGACAGCACCAATAAGGCTAGCAGGGCACATCGACGTCGTACCTGTCGACGGGCGCTGACGCACACAACGACGCTGCGCAACTTCCGGGTACTTCGGAATGTCCGTCTTGCTGGCGGCGCCGACGGAGACGCCACTGAACCGACTGATGAGCGGCGCCGACGAGCACCAGCCCACGTCGTCCGCGGCGAGCGGCGGCCTCTACTCCGCGTCGTCATCCACAAAACCTTGCCCATAAGCGAGGCTAAGTCCGCACCCTTTTCAAGTCCAAAGAATCTCTAACTTTCTATCAGCTCCACCATCGACATCATCCAAGCCACCGCACAGCACCTCCAGCTTGGCTGGTTTTGTTTGCTGTTATACGCACAAGGCACTGTTGGTGTTTGGCTGCACTGACAGTCACATGAGCATGTCACGATTTCGAGTTTCAAGTACCTCTCTGGCTGCTTGCTACGCTATGTCGCGAGAGCGCGAGATGTTATTTAGAGGCACACTGTAGCTGCCCTTTCGCGTCGGCACATGGCGCCCGAATGGCGGAGCCGCGGATCGTTTTTGTATCGCCTCGCGCGCGCCCGTTGCGCGCTGCCTAGCTCACGCCGCTTGCCACGGATGTGAGTCAGTCGAATAGATAGAGAGGCTTTGGAGACAGACGGCTGCCACGAAAGTGGCGAAGCGAAGCAAAAGCGTGTAGCGCGCGCGGCCCAGCTCCATGTCTGGCCCAATCCGGCAGAGAATTGGGCTGATCACCAGCCGCCTGCGTGGCTACCTGGCCGCCTCCAGCGACCCTCGTCCGCTGATCGACGACTCTCTCTCGTCCGCGGACAACCTCGCGCGCCTGCGCGACCTCACCAGCAACACCAACTTTGAACGCCAGCGCATCCAGCGCGCCATCTCGGACCTCGACCAGAAGAACAAGGAGTGGAGCGATTTGATCGCTGCCATTGATCCAGCAGATCGGCCTGCTGAAGAGGCCATCTATGCCCAGACTTCGGCGGCTCCAGACAACTTCCTCGTCACCTGGGACGCTGCCAGCGACCGGCTCTCGTTCCTCGATGCTCTCCAGCAAGACATCGAGTCGACCATCTACAATCTTCTGCACCCAGTTCCGGTGGCGCCTGCCTCCGTCCAGACTCTGGCCCCGGGAGGGGCTGCCGCGCGGCCAGCGGCTCCCGCACCACGAGTGCACCTGCCCAAGCTCCAGCTCCAGCCGTTTTCCGGTGACCCCCTTCAGTGGGACACCTTCTGGGACAGCTTCTCGGCCAGCGTCGACAGCCAGCCAATCCACGAGGTCGAGAAGTTCAACTACTTGCGCTCGTTCCTGAGAGGCACCGCTCTCAACGCCGTCGAAGGCATCTCGGTCACCGGCGTCAACTACAGGGAGGCCGTTGACACGATCAAGGCCAGGTTCGGTGATCGCACGCTTATTCGCGACATGCTGTACGCTGATTTGCGTAAGATCCCCCCTGTACACGTATTTCGCGCGTACGAGCTGCGTCAGCTAGTGGACTCCGTCGAGAAGTGCCTCCGCCAACTCGAGGCCATCCAGGAAGACGTTGAGCAGCGCTCACTGCTGAGCCTCATTTGGGAAAAGCTGCCCAGTGGCGCCATTTTCAAGCTGGAAGAACTCTACCATACTGACAACACTGACTGGACCATGCAGAGTCTGCGGAGCTCGCTCAACAAGCTCGTCTGCATCCAGGAGCGCGCCACGCGAACGTCTTCAGCAACTGCTGGAAGAGGACAATCCAGTGCCAACCAGGGCAACCCCAGCTACAACTTCCAGCCGCGCCACTCTCGTCCAGTTCAGGGACGACCCTTCCAGCCCAACCAGTCCAGAGGGACTCATCCAAGGTTCAGTACTGACACGTTTGCTGCCACTGGACCAACCAGACAGCAGTACCAGCAACAACCAGTCAAGAACCAGCCACAGTCGCAGCCACAAGCGCGTCCTCCAGGCCAGCCTCCGTCCCCTTGCCTCTTGTGTCAAGGGTGCCACTACAATGAACTCTGCTCCCAATACGCAACGCTCCAGTCGCGACGACAGAGACTGCGAGAACTGAATCGATGCTACATCTGCATGAAGGAAGGTTGCCTTGCCAGCAACTGCCAAGGACCCAAGCGTCGCTGCGTGCACTGCTCGGCAGAAGGCCAGCACTGTCGCATGCTGTGTCCAACGCTGTTTCGGCCAGCTAGCAATCAGCAATCAGCAAAGCCATTCCAACCACGCAGAAGAGGCTACCAGAATAACACGCAGCCTAACCAAGGCCAGGTTTTCAACAACAGCTTCAGAAGCGGCAACAGCCAGGGCAGTTCTGCAGTGCACCGCACCCCAGTAGCGTGTGTTCAGCATGAACTGGAGACACCAGTGAAAGAGGTCGACACTGACTGCCCCACGGATAACCGCTGTCTACCCCAAGCGAGCTTCACCAGTAAGAGTGTCACGGCCACTCCATCAGTCGGATACGGTAGATCGTTCCCCAGAAACTTGACTTTCCTGCTCACCACACGAGCCACCGTGTCCAACCACTACAGTACATACAGTGCAGTTTCTGCTCGCGTCTTTATGGATATTGGCAGTGAAAAGTCCTACATTACCAAGAGCTTGGCCCAGCAGCTTCAACTCAAAGCCCAGGGCCGAGAACTGCTCCATCTGAACACCTTCGCATCGACTGAACCCAGCGTCCATGAGTCAGACGTCGTGCAGTTCCAGCTCCATCTTCACCAAGGCGACGTCATGACCATCACTGCGAACACCATGCCAAAGCTGACTGGCCGAATTCAGGGCTGCTGCCTCAGTGAAGACGACTTGCAGTTCCTGAGCCAGCAACCGAACTGCAACATTTCCTCCACTTTCGAGGACCGTGTGGAGGTTTTTGAGCCGGACATTCTGCTCGGCATTGACTACTTCTGGTCTCTTCTGGACGACGAGCGTCCGAGGCTACAGCTCCCGTCAGGCCTCTACATTGTACCTACAAAGTTTGGACTGACCCTGAGTGGTACGATGGTGACTGCACCACCTGCACCCACCTCAGAACAGTGCCAGAGAGCGGCTTTCCCCATCGTCGTCAACAGCGAGCACTCCCCAACTGTCGACTTGGCCGACTTCATGAAGCTGGAGACGATTGGCATCATGGACAATCCGGAGGTGCAAGACGACGACGCAGCAGTGGAACTGTTCAACAAGAGCATCCGCTTCAACAAGGGACGATACCAAGTTGCGCTTCCCTGGAAAGTCGACCCTGACAAGCACCTCCAGGACAACTACGGTTTGTCCATGGGTCGCTTCGGAAGTTTGGTCCGACGGCTCAGGGATAACCCGGCTCTGCTGCAGAAATGCAGCAAGATTATCGCAGAGCAAGAGAAATTGGGAATTGTGGAACGCGTCACCGACTCCAGCGCGTTGGGCCCAGCGTTCCACTATTTGCCACAGCACGCGGTGGAGACTCCCAGTAAAAGCACAACCAAGGTCAGGCTTGTCTTGGACGGTTCCGCTCGACAAGTCAAGGAACTGAAAAGCCTCAACCAGTGCCTCTACCGTGGACCCATAATTCTGCCAGACTTGTGCGGCGTGCTCCTCAGATTCCGGCTCTACAAGTTCGCCATCTCCAGCGACATTGAGAAGGCCTTTCATCAAGTCGCTCTTCAAGTGCCAGATCGAGACGTCACTCGATTCCTTTGGCTGAAAGATAGTAGAGTGCCAGCGATCGACAACAACGTGGAAATCTTCCGATTCTGCAGAGTCCCATTTGGACTCAACTGCAGCCCCTTTCTGCTCAGCGCTACTCTGAAATACCACCTTCAGAGCGTTGGATCAACTCTGTCTCTGCAAATTCGAGACAACGTGTACGTTGACAATGTCATCATTGGATGTGCCAACGAATCCGAAGCCCCTGCAATCTACAAAGAAGCCAAGACGATGTTTCAGCAGGGTGGCTTCAACCTGCGTGAGTGGGTCACCAACTCAGAAGAACTGTCGCAGCAGCTACCCGAGCACGACCGTGCTACGTCGACTCAAGTCAGCGTTCTTGGAATCACATGGAACGCTGCCCATGACACTATTCTTCTGAAAGCTCCTACTCTCAGCTGTCCATCGAACCAGCTGCCAACAAAGCGGCAGGTCTCCAACCACGTCGCCAGCGTGTTCGACCCCCTGGGATTGCTGTCTCCCAGCACTCTGGTCGGCAAGCTCTTCTTGAGAGACCTGTGGAAGGAGAAAATTGAGTGGGATGACCAAATCCCGGAAGCACTGCACGACAAGTGGCAGTCTCTGTTGCACAACCTGAATGCAACCAGCAAGCTGGTCAGGCCCAGGAATGAAACCAAGCTTTCATCATCTGACACTTGCTCACTGATCGTCTTCGCCGACGCGTCCGGCGCCGCATATGCTGCGGCTGCCTACCTTCAAGTCAACAATGGGTCTGAAATCACCACACAACTGCTGTTTTCCAAGACCAGACTGGCTCCACTGCACACGCGAGTCACCCTACCAAGACTTGAGCTTCTGGCGACTACCATTGGCGTTCGCGTTCTCAAGTTTCTGCTTCAAGAGCTGCACGTACCGATCTCGTCGTGCACACTTTTCTCGGACTCCGAGTGTGTTCTGCAGTGGATTTCTTCGACGAAGCCACTGTCTGTTTTCGTCAACAATCGCGTCAAGGAGATTCAAGAGACTGCGCGCCACTGCAACATCTGCATCCAGTACGTCCCCACCAAAGAAAACCCTGCGGACGTGGCCTCCAGAGGAGCTCAGGTACACGAACTGCTGCAGAACAACCTCTGGTGGTTTGGACCAGGCTGGCTGCAGAAATCTCAAGAAAACTGGCCGATTGGAAACGTGCCACCCTTGACTGCTGAAAAGTTACAGTTGGTTCATCAGGAAGAGAAGGTGAAACTGCCCTCCAGTCAAGTCACTGCAGCCACCTTCCAAGTGCCTCCAGGCCTGCCTGTTCAACTCGAGCGATTCTCGACACTGCAAAAGCTGCTCAGAACTGTTTCCTACGTTCTGCGCTTCATCAAGCTCCGAGTCATGAACAAAGTTTCAGCCAACAAACAGAATCCCACGCTGCAGCGCCTGCTCAGCAATATTCCGGCAGACAGCACGACCCCGCTGCAGCCCTCTGAGCTGAAGACCGCACGACTTCTTCTGGACCGCCAACTCCAGGGTACTCACTTTCCCGACGAGCTCGCCTCCTTGCGGAACAGATCAGCCGAACCAACTTGTCAAGCAACTAGGCTTGCAACTGGACGACAAAGGGCTTCTGCGTTGCCATGGACGCCTCGGCAACGCTGGTCTTCCCAACGAGGCCAAGTTTCCAAAACTGCTGCCCACGAAAAGCGCGTACACAGATCTGATTGTTCAACAGTGTCACCAGCGCATGCACCATGCTGGACAACAGCAAACTCTAGCAGCCATCCGCCAGGAGTACTGGATTCCAAAGGGACGCGTCACCGTGAATCGCGTCATCCGCCACTGTCCGCTGTTCAAATACTACAAAGGCGGACCCTACACTCTCCCTCCAATGCCACAACTCCCAGCTGACAGAGTGACGCCCAACCGCCCCTTCCAATACACGGGTCTCGACTACTTTGGCCCAGTGTATTACAAGGCTGCTGGCGAACACAAGAAGGCGTGGATCTGTCTTTTTACCTGTTTTGTCACACGCGCTGTCCACCTGGAGCCCGTGTGGGACCTCACCACCATGCAATTCTTGCACGCGCTCAGACGCTTCATCGCTCGACGAGGCAAGCCAACCAAACTCTTGTCTGACAACCAGTCAACCTTCAAGCTTGCAACGTCCGTGCTTTCCTGCCTGTAGCGCGAGCTACAGCAAGATCCAGACGTCTACAGCTACCTCTCTGCTGAGGAACTGGAGTGGAACTTTATTCCAGAGTCTGCTCCATGGCAAGGCGGTTTCTATGAGCGTCTTGTCGGTCTTGTGAAGGCGTCGCTGAAAAAGGGCATTGGCCGACGGATGATCGACTCAAACGAATTGACAACCCTCTTGTGTGAGTGCGAGGCCATCGTGAACTCCAGGCCGCTCACATTCGTCTCTGAAGATGTCAACTCCCAAGAGTTTCTGCGGCCAATCGACTTCCTATCACCAAACGCGAGCATCGGCACATTCAATCTTGAAGAGGACCACGACGATCCTGAGTATTTCCCAAAGGCCAGCTCGCAACAGCAACTCGTCAACGCCTGGAAACGCTCCCAGCGTTCTCTGGACACGTTCTGGAAGCAGTGGTCTGACAACTACCTGCCCAGTCTGCGGGAGCGGTTCACATCAGAACACAAGTCTCCACGCACACACGAGGACCGCGAGCCCAACGTAGGAGAGCTGGTCATCATCAAAACTGAGCACCAGCCTCGTGGCTCTTGGCCCATTGGTCGCATCTCAAAAGTCATCCATGGGCATGACAACAAAATCCGCGCTGCTGACGTCCTGCTTCCCAGCAAAAAGACTATCACAAGACCCATCAACTTCCTCTTTCCAACTGAAGTGCTTCCCAAGAGCAGTCTCTATGCTTCGGTGCGTCTCAGCACCCCACTGCTGGTGCTGTGCATCCTGTGCCTCTTCAGCTCCTCAGTGCATGCCGTTGCACCCAAGTGTACTGAAGATTCTAGTCGTCACAAGGTCGCCTACTCCAGCAATTGCACCACTGACGGCCTGGTCATCTACCAGCAGGACACTGGACACTACTGCTGGACTGGTGTCGCCTGCGACGACGGACAACAGTTGAATGGCCACGGTGAATGTGACCGCCCATGTGCCTGCCCATCCTGGGCCTCCCAGTGTTCCTCCCCTCCTGCCAACTTCCATTGGTCGTCTGAGGACGTCAATTCCATTCTGTTGCACGATCAAGTCAAAGTCTGCGCATTCCGACGAAGCCATCACTGCAGCCTCAAGCCTCACAAAGTGTTCTTGAATCAGATTGAGCTGCTGAATGGCACCAAAGTATTTGTGAATACGCTGAACATTCACTGGACGGAGGCCTCCAGTTCGAACTATCGCTGCTTTGGGAAAGGGCTCCCCAATGGAACTCCAGCGTTTTGCGCGAACCACAAATGCAAGCCTCAAGGCACGAAAATGTGCTTCTACGACGCAACTCCAGTGGCCTTTTATGTCAATGAAGTCGGCAAAGTTCCTGTTCGCGCGTTTGGCTCCATTTTGACTACAGTCTACAATTCGCGACAGCCAGCTCGCATTCAACGCTGCAGCACCTGCAGCATCAACTGCATCCAAGGCGGACTTCGTCTTCAGCTACAGCCCAATGTCTCCTTTCTGGAGATTTGTGCGAAACCTTACTGCTACAAGCTCAGCTTCCCTCCAAAGGAGCTGACCTTCTTGTTCGCCCCTGAAGTGACCTTGCATGAACACGCAGTCACTGTGAATGTCTGGCCATCTGGCACAATGACTGAAACGTTGACAACGACCTGCCCTTCTCGACCCTTCTGCGAAAGCATAGACTGCTACTTCTGTCTCGCCAGACTCTACAATCTTCATTGCTCCAACACGATTGGCCTTCTGACTGTTGCCTGCCTATTGTATGGCATCTTCGTCACCATCTACGTCCTCTCCAAGTTGACGAAAGCCAGCGCGATCCTCTGCAAGAACGCCTGCCTGTGCATTCACTTGGCCTGCAGATGCATTTCAACAATTTGTAAAGGCTGTCGAAATTCAACTTATCGCTATACCATTCTTCCGGTGTACGCGAGGCTGCAACAACCCTCTGCTGCAGACGTCGAGCTCCCACTGCTCCAACCGACTTCTGCTGCACCTCTGCTCACAGCGTCCTCGACAGCGCAGCCCGACGACGTTCAAGCGGTTCGACTCGCTGTCCCCGTCAGAGAGTACAGAAAACGACTGCCTTACTTCAAAAAGGCAGCCTTTCTCGTGCTGCTTTCATTGTCTGCAGCGTACGGCTGCTCTGACGTCGTTTCCTTTACTGCTCCCGACTCCAGCTGCACGGCTGTCGACGCGGACCACACCAAATGCGCCATCTACAATTCAGCTCGACTCACCGTCTTGCCCAACAGCCTTCCGGCCTGCCTCCTCATCGAGCGTCCAGGGGGAGGGCCAGTTGGGACACTGGAAGTTTTTGTAAACAAGCTACAACTGGAGTGCCACAAAAAGAGCAAATACTTCACGCGAGAGATTCACCATGACACACGAGGCTGTCAAGGTATGCAGCGGCCAAAGGTCCTGCTACTCGGCTGAACTACGCTGCCTCGTCATGACCAAGAACAAATATGTGCAAGAGCTGAGCGACAACGCCAGGAAAAGCCCTGGGCATTCATACTCAAAAGAATCGACAGGAGGGTGGCACTGTGGTTGTTTCAATTTCAACAGCGCATGTTTGTACTACCGCACATATGCCAGAGAAGCCACTGACGAAGTCTACGAGGTGTTCTCATGCCCCAAATGGGAATACAAGGCCAGCAAAGGGGGGGGGGGGGGGGGGGGGGGGGGGGGGGGGGGGGGGGGGGGGGAGTTGAAGTACGCACTTTCAACGCACACGACAACCTCAGCTACACTGAGCAGGCCATCATCCAGCACGCGGGGCACCAGTAACTGCTGACTTGGACCAAACAACAGCTCTCAAACTACAGGATCACAAGATTCAAGGAATGCAGTTCAAGACGTACAAAGAGCGCAATCTATGCCAAGCATCGGCCAGGGCACTCTCCGGCTGCTACAACTGCATTGTAGGCGCACAACTGGAACTACACCTGCAGAACCGATTTCGGAAGAGCCTTGGCCTACGTCACCTGCAGTTCCACGCAGTTCAGTATCACTTGCGACGTTTGAAGGCTCAGAAGAACGAGTGAGAACAGTTACAGTCAGTGTGAGCAAGCAAAGAGTGGACGAAGAGTGCACCGTGAAGTGTCCAGCAGGAACGACCACCTTTCACCTCGATGGGACACTCTTCTACGTCGAGCCGAAAAAGGTCTTCAACAGCTCCTTCACCACGTCCAAGGCCTCCACCAGCGACCAGTTTGAAGAAGGACTGTGGGGTGCCATCAATCAGATGTGGACGAGCCTCGCCGACCTGTGGCACATGACGGAGGGGGTCTGGGACGCAATTTCTGCCTGGCTGCGCGGCTCTGTGTTGCGGCTACACAGTCTCAAAGTGTGCAGCCTGATTATAAAGGGAGAGTACCGTAATTTTTAAGTACCGGAATTATCAAGGAGATAACATGCGCTCACAAGTCCAACAATATAGAGGAACTGAAAGAGTCCATTGTGATGGCATTCGATAGCTTGGAAAGTGATTTGTGCACAAAAATGTGCAGATCCGTTGTGGCACGCTGCGAAAAGTGCGAAGTGGCCGGCGGCAGTCACTTCGAAAATCAGTGATCTGTTTGGGGTGAAATAAAATTGATTTTGTAAACCAAATGCAATTTCGCTTAGCACGCATCTAAGTTTAGGTATTTCAAACATATATTCCAAGTTTTAGCTCGATCGAAGCACTGTAGCAGTTGTGGCGGCAAAACAAGGAGCGTCCATTATCCGTGGGGTGCATGGCAGATGGAGTGCATGCTAGCATATGCGCGCATGCGTGCAGGTGTGTTCGCGTATGTCTGTCGGCGCGTGCGCGCGCGCGTGCGTGCGTGCATGCGTGCGAGCGTGCGTGCGTGCGTGCGTGTGCTCAATGCATAGTGCTGGCAATGGCATACCCCCAGTTCCTCGGTCCCCAGTTCCTCGGTCCCCAATTCCTCGGTCCCCAGTTCCTCGTTCCCCAGTTCCTCTGTGCTCCAATTCCTCGGTTCCCAGTTTCTCGTTTTCTCAGTTCCTCGGTCCCCAATTCCTCTGCGCCCCAGTTCCTCGGTTCCCCAATTCCTCGGCACCTGATTCCTCGGTCTCTTCATCGCGTTTCACTCTTTTAATGGCAGTGAGTTGCTAGTTCTGATTGAGCGCGCACCGACTGATGTTTGCTGCGCAGGGCGGCAGTCAGCTCAGCTTGAACTTCAGGACCTTGCAGCAGAAGTACAGTGTAACAGCAGCCCCATTGTTCCTTTGGGAACTCAGCAGCCAATCCATTCAGTAACCCAATTAAAGCCGCGGCGAATCTCATTAGTTTTGGCACTCTGTCTTATCAGCCGGCGGACGATCTGGCAGTCACTCACGCTCCTACAAGCAGTCAGAACATAACACGTACCTTGACTTGACGTGCCCCATCATATGCCTCGTCCCCAGCTGGCCTCTGTCCTCAGTTACAATACCCATTTGGATTTGGACTGCACATTGTTCCATGCGCATAGCTCACCACGAGAGCTGAGGCAATGGTCGTTAGGCACAAGGCACAACTGCATGTACATTGTCTTGATGTGTCACGTCCTTTTGCGGGTAAAACGCAGACCGAGATATACGTGCGTTGCATCTATTCTGTGTGTGCCAGTGCGTGTGCGTTGGCCGTCGCGTTCGTGCAGGCACTTGCGTGCATGCTGTCTGTCCCGTGCGCGTCCGTCCGTCCATGAGTACATGCCTGTGCGTGCGTGCGCTCGCCTGTTCTCACCAATCGCCATCGGTCGCTCAGTCACTCATGTCACCGTGCGTGCTTCACCATTCGCGCTTAATGTAGGATTACAAAAAACTGAGGATTGAGGAATTTGGTGGCCGAGGAATTGGGGAAACGAGGAACTGAGAACCGAGGAACTGGGGCGCAGAGGAATTGAGGCCCGAGGAACTGAGAAAACGAGGAACCGGGAACCGAGGAATTGGGGCACAGAGGAACTGGGGAACGAGGAACTGGGGACCGAGGAATTGGGGACCGAGGAACTGGGGACTGAGGAACTGGGGGCTAACCGCTGGCAATCACAGCTCGGAAGTTTACAGTACATGCATGCAATATTGCCTGACACTTGACAGCTTGGAGTTACCTAAATTACCTACCTATAACCTAAAGAATTTGCCCGATTACCTACCTACCTAGCAGAAAGATCTAGCTTACCTAACCTAACCTACCTAAGGCCTTTTTGCGGCCAGTTTTACCTAACCTACCTACCTAAAAATGAAAAACGTCAAAATTGCCATCACTACTCGCAAGTACGGCGGTCGGCCCGACACCGCGGGGCGCCAGCTGGCAGCAGTCGTCGACTCTGAAGACATGTTTGGGAGAGCCGATGAGCGCCCTCAGTGCCCGTGTGGTTGCGGATGGACTGCTCCGTCGAGAGCCGAGCGTACGTCGATTCCAACGATTCCTACTGGCCCTGCGACCAAGCCATACATGGACATGGTGGAGCCGTTCGTGTTGACGTCCGTTGCCTGTTTCCTCAACAGAAAACACCAAAATGAGCGCAAATGCTGGGGATGCGATGTGAGGTTCTTGGGACGCAATTCTTGTTGCTTGTGCGGTGGTCGGCCCGACACCGCGGGGGCGCCAGCTGGCAGCTTAATTGTGCGCTACTAGGTGCGGATCACGGTGAACGACATCGAGCCGTTCGACCTCATGCTGATCCACAGGGAGCGGCATCCGTACAAGAGGGACGACGGACGCGAAGTGTACACTGCGAAGAAGGACGAATGCGCTCTACACTGCCGCTATGAGTTCGTAGTTTGGCCGTGGAAAATCATTTGCGAGATGGGTACTGTTTGACTTTGCAGGTGTGTGGTGCCGCGCTACAAGCCATGCTTTGGCGTTGGCTTGTTCATGGTCGACAAAAGTGCCGAGCGTCTCAGCGATAAGCACCGGTGCCATTTTCAGGCGCAATTCGGGACTACGCTCAGCTAGGAAGGATCTCTATCCGAATCTTAAATCCTCGTTGTGGTGCTATTCGTACGGGTGGAATTTGTGCAAGTCACATTCGCGAAGTTGACGTTCATTCCATGGTAGGTAATCATTTTGTGTTGGTCGTATGTGTGCGTGCGGTGGAGTTTTGTGCGGTGCGAGTACGGCGTGCTGGATTGCATTTCTTTCCCTTGGTTGCATTGCTACGTTTGTTGAATTGACGCGAAACTGTTGAAAGTGAAAGAATTTTTGGGGTAAATTTCCGCGCTTCATTGTACACTACCTCATCATAATTTACTCCATGTACTGCAGTATTTTGGGTCTGCACCCCACTTTTGGGTCTGTACCCCTTCCCCCCCCCCCACTATACATGCAACTGGGGGGGCACTTGAAAGTTCCCCCCAGCCCCCCCCCCCCCAATTGCCTGAAGTTTTCCAGCCGCTACAATTGAAAAGTAGCGTTTTTTTCAGTGTTTTCCCTAAAAACAGTTAAACACAACTATTTATAGCCTCTTTTAACATTTTTTTACCAAAAAAGTGCCTTTTCAGACTTATTTAGGTATTCAGGTACATTTTTACCTTCTGGGGACCCCCCCTCCATTTTCAAATCTGGGTAACCCCCCCCCCCCCCACCCCCAGAAGGGTCTCGGACCCCCACTTCAAAACCCCGGTTATGCGTATCCAGTATCCACCCCCCCCCCCTCCTTCGCATTCCCTTTCGTAACACCGTTTAGTTTGAAACATTTTGTGGCCGCCTTCACTAACTGGAGGCGGGAACAGGGAATTCGTTGCATCGTTGCATCTGTTGCATCTGTTGCATCTTTTCAAAATTGCCCGCGCCGGAAAATGCAGCGCGACCGCATACTGCCAGAATATCGACTGCGGTTTCCACCTGCCTGGAACACTTCCCTGTGTTTGAATCGCGACCAATTACGTTTTTTTTTAAATTTTTAGACAGGCCCACTTACTAAATCCCCAATTTTGTGAATACGAAAATAGACTGGTCATTCCTCACTCATTCATTCTCTCTCTCTGCACGCGCTCACGGTCGCATCGTTCGTCCGTGTAATCGTGTTCATAGTCCGGGCCTGGGAACGAACCTAGCGCGTACGAGGCTGGCGGCAAGTAGAGGAGGCTCTTGACGTCCGGGCAGGCTGTGCCTCCAGTAGAGAAGTTGAGTATGCTCTCTTGGTACTGGAAGAGGAAGGTCCAGAGGAGGCAGACGCCGACGGCCAGCGCCGGCAAGGCAGTCGTCAGCCAGAGCGTGCTGCGGAACGCGCACTCGAACACCTCCAGTAACGCCGTGTCCTCTGGCTCGGCGGACTTCATGCCACACTTTGGCCCACGCCCTCTCGCGAGCTCTTCCTTCATCTCGAAGCTCATGGAGTGACTCGGATGTCGTCTCAACATACTTCTGTAGCCATACCTGCACCTCCCCCCCCCCCTCCAGTTTGATGTCACTCACACCTCCCCTTGACCCTATGTTAATCAAAAAACTCTCGACGCCATTTCTGTGCTAATTTCTCCTTATTGTGCATCTATCCTGCGCATTTGGGTCTGGCGACCACACCACTCCATTTAAGACTCACTACCCCCTGGGGGGGGGATTTTTTTGGGTTACCATCCTCACCATTTTTCTACCCCGCCGGCGCCACATCCCCCAGATTGTTCCTTAAGGATCTTTACCATGTCTAAAAACGGTAAAAGTGAGTAATGTTGGTGTTTTTCAGTGTACCATAAAGTGAGTAATGTTGGTTAATGTTGGCCATAAAGCAGCTAAATAACACTATTTGAGCCTCTTTTGGACACATTTTGACCAAAAAGTACCCGTGGTAAGTAAAAAGAAAATGGTAGGCTGGGTAACTGGGGGGGGGGGCTGGGGGGGGGGGGGGGTTGCCCGCCCCCCAGCCAGAATTTTACCCCTACCCAGCCCCCCCAGACCCCCCCCAGAATTTTCCTGAAGTTTTCCAACTTGCCAACAATTGTACAAAGTAGTGTACTTTTTGCCTTTCTCAGTGTATTTTAGCCTTAAAAAAGCTAAATAACGCTATTTATAGCCTATTTTAAGGCATTTTTGACCTATTTTTGACTGAAAAGTGCCTATTTAGACACTATTTTGGAACATTTTTTTCCCTTCTGGGACCCCCTCCCTCTTCAAATCTGAGTACCCCCCCACGCCCCCCCCCCCCCAGAAGTCTCTCAGACCCCCCCCCCCCCCACTTCAAAAACCCGGTTACATGTATGGGCTGGCCCCACTTTTTGCTCCAGCCCCCCCCCCAAATCTTTCTTCACCCTCACTCGCTGGCCTGGCGGTTACAGGTATTTTCCCCACCGGGCCTCGAATCAACTCTCGGCCTGACTTACTTTCTGAAATACTGGTATGCCCCACAGTTCCTACTCATGTCACATTGTCAGGCGGTGTTCTAGACGACGCCACAAGTCGCGGCACTAACTACACACAATGTACACTGCGAACGTGCGCATGTCGCGTTACGATACGAGGCGCTGGAGCGAGCGATGCGCCTCACATGAAGTGCGCTGGTACAAGTCGGGTGCGGTTTTGAGTGGCACACACACACACACACACACACACACACACACACACACACACGCACACACGCGGCGACGATTCGCTGTGCGCGCGTTGAATAATCCCGGGCTCGTCCCAAATCGAGTTGCGCACTGTTCTTCATGTGTTTTCGATTCTTTTTCATCCGAATGCTGGCTCGCGAATTTACTTTCGGTTTCTGAAAGCGCCTGGGCTGGCCAGTGGCCAACCCCTCTGCAAAATTAAGAAGGAACTTGCTTGCGATTGATTGCTCCTTTCACCGGTGCACGTGCGGTCACTGTCAGTCTCCACTCGTGCACGCCTTATACACCCCTTCAAGCTCCCTGTGTTGTGTTTCTCTGGGTAGATAGCACGCGTCTCTCTCTCTCTCTATTCACCCATTCAAGTCAACTGCGGACAACCTGACCGGACAGATAACACGTGGCTAGCGCAGCACGCTCGCTCGCCCCAGTCAGCAGGGCCGCGCGTCGCTTCGGTTCTGTTCTGCACAGACACGTATAGTTGAGTTTCAGAGAGGATTTGATTTTCGCCATGGACGGTGCCGCAATACTCGCGTTGTCACTGAAACATCAGGTTTGTGAATGGCAGCAGCCTTTCCTGAGCGTTTGAATGCAAACAAGAAGAATTTTTTAGGGGATAGAGTACGTGTTCGGAATTGTGGGATTTCCGATTATCGAGGTAGGGTACGCCTGCCAGGCGGCGGGAATCAAGTACATCGGCATGAGAAACGAGCAGGCGGTCGGTGCAGTTAGATTCTGCAAAAAAAAAAGAATATTTCTAAGAGAAAGACATTTAGGCTTGTTACGCCACTCAGGCTATTGGTTACTTGACGGGAAAGTGAGTTGTTTGTGCTGCGCGCGTGCGCATACTGCGCTGGAGGCAAAACGCACGCTGAACTTTAGACCCGCAGTGTGTCTGGTCGTGTCAGGTCCAGGACTACTGCACGCTTTAGGTGGCATGGCGAATGCGATGGTCAACGGATGGTGCGTCCTTTATTTTCGTTTTTTTTTGTCCAAGATTCGTCATAGTCCACTGGGCCCGTAACCGGTCGTTTCCCCCCTACCAGTTCCCCCCCGGACGTTTCCCCCCTGCCAATTTTTTTTTTAATATAGGCAGATGGTGCTGCTAAACGACAACGTCGTTGTTGTCTGTCACACACAAAAAGAAAGTAATGGGACCCTCGTTCCTGCTGCTTGCGCCCGAGCTCAATCAAATCGTCAAAAGAGTCAACTCAAACAGCGCAAAATGTGCGACTGATCGCCTGCTGCTGAGGATGCTAGGTATATGACTAGGGCGTGTAAAATAACGTGTCACTGTTTCAATTGCTTGTTCATCAATTTGATTGATCTACAGCTAAAATTTGTGCAAACGTCCATCCGTTTGTTGATGTGTACGTTTGCGCACAGGCGAAATTCAGGAATACTTTGGTAAACTGTTGTGCTGCTTGCGGTTTAGGCCAGTCATCGTTATTGGCGGCTCTTCCGACCAAGATCAGGAAGGCAGAGGAGCGTTCCAAGAGTGGTCTCAGGTGCTCTGTGCATTCGAGGACTCTTTTTGATTTAGCTCTGTCTAATACGGTTCTTCTTTAGGTGGAGTCTAGCAGGCTGTACACGAAGATGAGTGCCAGGCCGCCTACTCTGAAGTCGATTCCATTCTTCGTTGAAAAGGTTTGCGCATAAACGTTTGTTTGTGCGTTCGCCTCGTGTGTGCCGCCACATGCACGCACGCGCCTGGAACTGGGAGGGGGGGGGGGGTTTCTCAGTCTGAAGCCAACCCCCCCCTCCAACCCCCGTAGAAAAGATTGTTCAACTTGTTTTACATGATAAAGCGAGTGTTGTTCCATCCGTTTGTTTTAGGACCATATAACACCAAAATAGCGCTATTTAGACTTTTTGGCAACATTTATCCATTCGGGGCATCTCTCTCCCCACCATACCTGTAACTGGGTCTGGCAGAGTGGGGGGGGGGTAGCTGGCCGATTTTGGGGGAGGGGGTCTCCGGAGCAAAAAGTGGGGGGGGTACCTGGCCATTGTTTGAGTTATAATGGTACTTTTTTGGTCTAAAATGGGTATAAAAAGGGTGTAAACAGTGTTATTTAGCTGTTTTATGGTCATATAACACTGAAAAGCACTGAAAAACACCAACAGTTACTCACCTTTATCGTTTTACACATGACGAAAATCCTTTGGGAAAATTCTGGGGGGGGGGTCGGGGGGGGAGTTGGGGGGTGGTTGAAAAACTAGTGGGGGGCCCCCAAAGCCCCCCAACCACCCCCCCAGTTACAGGTATGCTCCCCACCATCTCCCCTTGAAGGGCCATCCATTTTCCTCCTTTCCTGCCGCTTCCATTGCCCAGCAATGTTGATTGTTTTTTATGGAGGTTATTTTTTTTATTGGGGGGGGGGGGTTTGCATAGATGATTGTGTATGGGTACCATGCCATCCTCTCCCTCACGGAGGGCCGATTACAGACGTGAGGCAGTCCGTACATACTTTTAAGGGGGGGGTTACCCCTCCCCAATTTTTTCCCAACCCCCCAACCCCCCCCCCCAATTTTCCCAAGGGATTTTCACCCTGTCCAAGACGATAAAAGTGAGTAAATGTTTGTGTATTTCAGTGCTTTTCAGTGTTATATGACCATAAAACAGCTAAATAACACTGTTTTGACCCTATTTATACCCATTTTTGACCAAAAAGTACCAGTACAACTCAAAGAATGACCAGCTCCCTCCCACTTTTGCCCCGCACGCCCCCCCCCCAGAATTCGGCCATTTACCCCCCCCCCCCCCCCGGTTACAGGTATGATTCCGTCCACTTTTAGGCTATTCGAACGGCCACGTATGGCAAACCAGGCGCCGTTTATCTGGACATGCCGGGCAATTTCGTGACTGCCACTGAGGAGGATGTCGACGTGACGTAAGCGCTTTTTTTTGCGACTTCAAATCAGCGCAATGTGCACTACTACGCCACACGCTTGGAGTGTCACCGCTTGAGTACACAGTACACACGCTGAGTGTCAGCATCACATCACACATTACTCGTAGTTCACGATCCGTGGAGTATTTGGGCACTGGGTAATGCGGGTCTAGTACGTAATGGTGAACAGTTGTGTGTGGTCTTGGTCTACTACTCTTGGTCATATGGGAATCTCCGGTTGTACTTCCACTTGATGGAGCCTTTGGAGACCGTGGAGATTCGTCTCGCGTGCGCAGGGTTGTGCTTGAGCTGCACTATGGGCATGCCGTTTCGGTTCTTGCTCTCCGCCTTCACTTCGTCAGAGACGTCCGCCCCCAACCCCTCCTCGTCGCTCTCAGACCCGTCGCTCTCGGAGTCGTCCCACTCCGACTCGCTAGACGCCTCTGGAAATGTGCACGAAATCACCCTCGCAATGCCTGCGTACCTGCAAATTGGGGGGGGGGGGTAGCAGTAGGAAGTCAACCACCATAAACTTGTCTAATGTCGACCTGTGGAAAGTGATAAAAGTGAGTACTTTTGCGTCCTTTTTCCCATACCTCTAAAACCGGGTCAGGCTGAGTGGTTGGGGGGGGGGGGTCCTCCGAGCAAAAAAAAGTGCGCGGGGGTGTCCACTGCCCAGAACTCCAGAATAGAAACATTTTCGCCAAACAAAGTCAAAAGAGGCACTCAGTCAAAATAGTGTGTAAATTGCGTCATTGTGGTGATTTTGGTGAATTACGCTGCTGCATTTGCATGTACCAGCACTGATATCATGCATAGGATGAATGAATGTTTGCGCTCTTCCAGGTCCCTCCCGAGGGTCCCGGAGAAGCCGCTGTGTTGCCCCAAGACCCAAGACGTCAATCGTGCGATCGTGGAAATTGGAAAGGCGAAACAACCATTGGTCATAGTTGGAAAAGGTATGGCTTGCTTTTTCTAGGAATGGGACACAAAACTGCGTTCATACGAAAACCCTGTAAGGCTGAGTGGGTGCGTTGGGGGGGGGGGTCGGTAAATTCCCCAAAAATGCGGGGAGTTGGTCTATAATAGGGAAAAGTTTGCACCAAAATGGCGCGAAAATAGGCACTTTTGTCAAAATGGATATGAATAGCGATATTTCTGGTGATTATGGAATTTATGGTCAGATAGTGTGCAAGAACACGTAATTTTTCAATCTGGAGAGTCAAAGAAAGACTAGCCGAATTTGCGAGGGGTGGGGCTGGGTAGGTTGTAGGTTGACCTTCTGCTTGTTTGGGCGGGGGGGGGGTGATTCGTGGGAGGGAATGACGTGTAGATAGCACTGCGAACAAAACGCATAGTAGCGCTTGCGTGAGACCAGGGGGGGGGGGTGCCACTCCGCCGTTTTTCGTGTTCAGTTTTTGCGCACTCGCCGCCACTCGCCAACGCGCCGGCGGATTTGCATCAAAATTGGTGGCCAAGTAGGAAATTTCACGGGCTACAAGATGGCGTTAACAGTTTCTAGCCGTTTTTGGAATTTTCGCGAGAACAGTCGCATTCTTCTGTCGCGGTGTAAAGAACGCGCTTTACAGTAAATTTATAGCCAGCGTAAAAGTTTTTATTAAAGGCCAAATTTAAAAATCTAAAAGACTAGGATTACGGGTATTGCCCTGAAGTTAATTTCATCCCATTATAGCTCCGCTCCATCTCTCACCCCCATGGCAGGCTAGGCCCAAAACTGAAAATCCACTTTTCGCGCCATTTGGTACCAAAACTTTTGACGTCCATTTCTAAACAAAAAATTGTTCGAATTAAGTCAAATATGGGTTTAGTATAACCGCCTCGACGTCCTCTATCGAATGCCGCGTCGTGCGCCGCGCTCCGACCTACGGTTCGGCCACACGGCGCCTGTAAGCGGTCTCGGGTGCCAAAATCGGTCAAAAATACAAATCTTCTGAGTTCAGGTTCTCAGCGCTGGGGAGGAGATTCGAAAATCCGCTCGACAAAAGTTTTCTACCTACCTCGACTACGAACCACGAAAATCTCATCGCTGGGCAATAAGCATGCAGACCTGGCTAGTCCAAAAGGTGTGTTTTTGTCCATTTTTCATTGTAATTGCAATCTTTTAAGTCTATTTTCTCACGCGTTTGTTAATTATATCCAAAACGGTTGTGCAATTTAGATTCGCCTCATCATGCTGAACAACCGGACGTGCGATTCGACCAGGTTTGGAAACTTTTTATTTTTTATAGTTATTCCAACTTCCAGAATTGGGGTGCTCAAAACTCAAGAAAATAAAAAGTTTCCAAACCTGGTCGAATCGCACGTCCGGTTGTTCAGCATGATGAGGCGAATCTAAATTGCACAAACGTTTTGGATATAATTAACAAACGCGTGAGAAAATAGACTTAAAAGATTGCAATTACAATGGAAAATGGACAAAAACACACCTTTTGGACTAGCCAGGTCTGCATGCTTATCGCCCAGCGATGAGATTTCCGTGGTTCGTAGTCGAGGTAGGTAGAAAACTTTTTGTCGAGCGGATTTGCGAATTTCCTCCCCAGCGCTGAGAAACTGAACTCTAAATATTTGAATTTTTAGTCGATTTTGGCACCCGAGACCGCTTACAGGCGCCGTGCGGCCGAACCGTAGGTCGGAGCGCGGCGCACGACGGGCATTCGAAAGAGGACGTCGAGGCGGTTATACGTAACCCATATTTGACTTAATTCGAACAATTTTTTGTTTAGAAATGGACGTCTAAAGTTTTGGTACCAAATGGCGCGAAAAGTGGATTTTCAGTTTTGGGCCTAGCCCGCCA
Source organism: Paralinhomoeus sp. GSCO2_6 (assembly GCA_030248085.1). Classification (NCBI taxonomy): domain Eukaryota; kingdom Metazoa; phylum Nematoda; class Chromadorea; order Monhysterida; family Linhomoeidae; genus Paralinhomoeus; species Paralinhomoeus sp. GSCO2_6. Next base: position 10,892 of record JASAMY010002369.1, on the reverse strand, counting down.
TGGGGGTGAGAGATGGAGCGGAGCTATAATGGGATGAAATTAACTTCAGGGCAATACCCGTAATCCTAGTCTTTTAGATTTTTAAATTTGGCCTTTAATAAAAACTTTTACGCTGGCTATAAATTTACTGTAAAGCGCGTTCTTTACACCGCGACAGAAGAATGCGACTGTTCTCGCGAAAATTCCAAAAGCGGCTAAAAACTGTTAACGCCATCTTGTAGCCCGTGAAATTTCCTACTTGGCCACCAATTTTGATGCAAATCCGCCGGCGCGTTGGCGAGTGGCGGCGAGTGCGCAAAAACTGAACACGCGCGCCCATTATAAAAGCGCGGAGTGGCGCGCCCCCCCCCCCCCCCCCTGCGTGAGACGTAGTCGTTCTATGCGGTTGCCTACCTCGCTGCTCGAGCCTTGTTACTACGTCTTCAACGCTGTTGGCTTGCATGGGTTTCGTTGACTTTTTCGGCTTCTTTTTCTTGGGCTTTTTCGGCGGCTTTTCCGTAGCAGCCTCTTGGACGACTTTCTTTGCCTCTTCCACTTGCGCAATCTTCTGCTTCTTCTCTTTCTTGATCTTCTTGGCCTTCTTCTTGTTGTCTTGAAAGGTGTTGAAGCTGAACGTGTTGAACAGGTTCTCCATTTTGACTCAGCAAATCTCCTGGGGGATGTGAAGAAATGTGGAGAACTGCGCATGCGTGCACTCACTCGCCAGCGCTTATGCCACTCCGCTCTCGCTCCCAGACTCCTGTTGTGACCGGTTGTCTAGGGGCTAATGCTCACTCTCAATAGGAGTGCATCAATCATTCAACCGTCTTAGGCACGCCGCCTACACCCGCGTTGCGTTAGAATGCCTGAGCGAGCAGCTGGTATCCGGACGGGCCCCAGGGTGATCCTTTTTGTCGCCGCCCGAATAGCTGCACAGGACAGGAGACGACGCACCGACAGAGACGGAGATGTATAAGTGGACCGGGATGGGGGTGAATCTCAGTTTTTGTTAGGACCTGTACATTTCTGTGACACTTACGTCGAGAGCCAAACACTATACACCATTTGCTCAAAATCGCAGACAACTGGCACTTGGGCAAAAATGGTCCATACAGATTACTCACTTTTATCGCTTTAGACGGTGAAAATCGTTTGGAAAAATTCTGAGGGGTTTGGGGTGGTGGTTGGTGGGGGGGGGGTGTTGGAACAATAGTGGGTGACAACAATATGTTGGAAACAACAATAACAACAATGTTGGAACAACAATAAGCGCACCCAAACCCCCCCCCCCCCCCCCATACCTGTAACCGGGACTGGAAGAGTGGGGGGGGGGTAGCTGGCCGAATTTGGGTGGGAGGGGTCTCCGGAGCAAAAAGTGGGAGGAGCTGGCCATTTGTTGACTTATACTTATACTTTTTTTGGTCAAAAATGGGTATAAATAGGGTCTGAACAGTGTTATTTAGCTGTTTTATGGTCATATAACACTGAAAAGCACTGAAAAACACCAACATTTACTCACTTTTATCGTTTTAGACGGAGTGAAAATCCCTTGGGAAAATTCTGGGGGGGTCGGGGGGAGTTGGGTGGGTGTTGGAAAACTAGTGGGCCCCCCAAAGCCCCCCCCCCCAGTTACAGGTATGCCCCCCCCCCTAGTTACAGTATGGTTTAGAATGGAGATTGTTGCCAAACTAGCGTAGAAATTGGTACTTTTGGTCAAGAGTTATAGGGTCTTAATAGCGTTATTTCGGTGTGTGTGTCAAAAGCCCTGAAAAGGACGCAAAACACACTCGCTTTTATCAGTTTAGGCAGATTGAATAAACTATCAGCCCTCATTTACTCCCCACCCCCCTTTCCCCTAGTAGGTACTGTTATGCACAGAAGAGCCCGCACTCACAGAAAATCGGTTCTAGGCTGCTGCATGTCCCCAGACGCAGCTCAGTTGGTCAAGTCGTTTGTGGAGCGATTCGACCTACCATTTCTGCCGACACCCATGGGAAAGGGCGTCTTGTCGGACGAGCACGCGCTCTGCGTTGCCCCAGCTAGGTCGACGTGAGTGTTGGCTTTGTTTTTCCTGCTTATTGGCTCTGAAATCGATTTTTGTTTAAATTTTCTGCTGATTTGCGCAGCGCTCTCAAAGCGGCCGACTTGATCGTTCTGCTGGGCGCTCGACTCAACTGGATGCTGCACTTTGGATTGCCGCCTCGGTTCAACGGAACTGTCAAAGTTATTCAGGTGTTTTTCTTTTAATAATTTTAGTTTGACCAAATTAAACTGTAGATTTCAACGATTGCATGTGCACTATAATAGGTGGATTCCTTCCCTGAAGAGTTCCACCAGAACGTGCCAACAACAGTGCCCCTCTTGGGAGACATTGGCGAGACGCTGAAAATGGTAGATCTGCAGTTCTTCTTTTTTCGCTATTTGCGCTAAACGGCTGTATTGTGCGATATGGCCTTTCCTTTCAGATGCTGAGAGCTGAAACGTCGTCGCAAAGGAGGACCGTTTGGATGGACACGCTTTCAGGAAGCATTAAAAGGAATAAGGAGCAAGTTGAGGCGCGTATATTCATATGATGATGGGGCGCACGCAGCTTGTGTGGCCGCTTAAAGTGGTTCCATTGCAGAGCATGTGCCAGGACGACACGTTGCCCTTGAACTATTATGCGGCATATCATGAGGTGTGTTCAGGCTTTGTTCTTGAAAATCCGTAAGAGCCAAGTTGTGAGTTGGTCAACTCGAGTACGGCGGACTGTGTGGCGGCTGCGAATCGGGCTTTAAGATGAATGTACTAAAGTTGAAAGGATACGTGTAAGCATACCTGTAACTGGGCGGTGGGGTGTTCCCTCCCCCCCCAGGTGCTGGGCTTGACTCTACCCACACACCCCAAGTCTCCTCCAGGTTTGTGCGGACCCCCCCCCCCCCCCCCCCCCGAGAATTTGAAAAAAGTGCATTATGGTTTATCGGTGTATTTAGGGATTTGACCAAAAATCGGCCAAAAAGTGCCTATTTTTCCTTTTCCGACCCCTTCCTCCAGATTTTCACCCCCCCCCCCCCACCACCTCCCAGGAAGTGGTCGAACTCCCCCCCCCCCCGGTCCAATTCCGGGTTACAGGTATGTGTGTAAGCGACCACCGTGTTACGTGTAGGGGTTTGAAAGAAACAACGTTAATGTTGAACAAATGTTTCCATCTGACCTAGGCATGGCTCGTAGCTCGTTCTGTGAAAATCTTCCATGTAGAATTGTTGCTTGACAGATCGCAAAGTTGATTCCCAAGAGCGCGCTTGTCGTGAACGAGGGAGCCAATACCATGGACATCGGGAGAACGATGCTCAAGTCGCACTTCCCCAAGAAGCGCCTCGACGCCGGCACCTTTGGAACCATGGGCGTCGGAACGGGTTTCGCCATCGCCGCGGCACTATACTGCAGGTTTGATCGGTGCTCGGCGATACCAATTGCCAATAAACCATGCCACGGGGCGGGAGGGAATTCCACCTCCCTCCCCCGAATCATAAAGCTAAGACAGTCAGCACCAAAAGAACGTTATACACAACCTGTGATGAGCAATTTGTGCCCCCATTTAGACGGAAACTTTTGCGCACCATCTTGGCAGCAACCCCCCACTTTTGGGTGTGGAGACCCCCCCCCCCGCGTATGCCAGTAGCTGGGTAGGGGGGGGGGGGGTGCTCTTCGAAACTCGTCCCCGACCCCGCCTCCTGACAGAATTGTGTTTTCAACAACTCCTAAAGTGTTTTCAACTTTCTACAATGATTGAAAAGTGCGCGAAATCTCTCTATTCTGGGCCCTGGGGGCCCCTCCGCCGCCTTCTCAAAGGCCCATTCCCCCCCCCCTCCACTCAGCCTGGCCGGGTTACAGGTATCCCGACCCCTCGAGCGAGGGCACCCCTCTGCTTGAGCAGTTTGCAGGTTTGCACCATATGGCAGAAGAAACCCTGCTCTAGGCGCCAGCAGTGACTGATTTCTTTCAGAGAGCACGAGCCGTCGGCCAGGGTGGTCTGCGTGCAGGGCGACAGCGCGTTCGGCTTCTCCGGCATGGAGGTGGAGACGGCGGCGCGCTACCATCTGCCTATCGTCTTCGTCGTCTTCAACAACAACGGAATCTACCGCGGTGTGGACAGACAGGACTGGAAGGAACTGACGGACGGAGACCCTGCGCTGAGGTACTGTTCGCGTCGTGTGGAGCCCCTTCCCCCCTACAAAGGCTTCCTAGAGTCGCCCCCAACCCAAACCACCACCACCACCAACAACACCCCCCCCCCCCCCCTAAAGTTGGCCAAGCACGCAGTCCAAAGTGAAAACACTATTATAAGTTTAGAACCCTATTTGGGTCAAACACTGCCTAGGTATTTTGACGCTACTTTGGTGCACGATTTTTCCATTTCTGCCCCCCCCCCTCTTACTGGAGGGTACGAGGGACCCCCCCCATAGGTGTAGATTGGTCCAAAAGCCAAGGTGGGGGGTGTGTGGGGGTTTCGAGGGGGGGGGGGGGTTAGAGCCATCCCGGATAAAATGACCGGGATCGAGAATGTTGTAGGGGGGTGGTTTAAGTGGAGGATTTTGCACCATAATAACGTGTAAAATGGGTACGTTTTGGTCTAAAATGGGTCAAAATATGGTCTAAATACCACTTTTCAGGCGTTTTTGGGTCATACTACACTGAAAAAGAAACAAAAACACGCATCTTTACCCATTTTTTTTTTAATATAAAGAGGGTTTCCCGCAAGTTCTCCAGGATGGCGATGGCCAGGGGGGGGGGGGGTCGCTCCCGCAAAAAGGGGGACGGCCATAGCCAGGGGGGTGAACCCCCTAGACCATACATGTAACTGGGGGGGGGGTTGCCCGCCCCCCAGCCAGAATTTTACCCCTACCCAGCCCCCCCAGACCCCCCCCCCCAGAATTTTCCTGAAGTTTTCCAACTTGCCAACAATTGTACAAAGTAGTGTACTTTTTGCCTTTTTCAGTGTATTTTGGCCTTAAAACAGCTAAATAACGCTATTTATAGCCTATTTTAAGGCATTTTTGACCTATTTTTGACTGAAAAGTGCCTATTTAGACACTATTTTGGAACATTTTTTTCCCTTCTGGGACCCCCTCCCTCTTCAAATCTGAGTAGCCCCCCCCCCCCCCGCCGCCCCCCCAGAAGTCTCTCAGACCCCCCCCCCCACTTCAAAAACCTGGTTACATGTATGCCCTAGACCACCCCTGAGTCCACCTATGGGACCCCCCCCCCCCTCCCGGTGGGGGGGGGGGGCTGAACCCAAGCGTTGCCCCGAGATTCAAAATTTCTCGAAGAATTTTGAATTTCAGCGTTCCGCCACTGTCGCTTCTGCCAGAGGCGTCGTATGAGAAGATGTGCGAGGCTCTGGGTGGCGTGGGCCATCTGTGTCGGACGAAGTCGGAGATTGCGAATGCCTTCGGTGCGGCTCTGAATTCCGACGAAAAGAAGCCACATTTGCTCAACATTCTCATTGCCACAAGCGCCGAGAGAAAGCCGCAAAAGTTCAGCTGGTTGACCAGATCGAATTTGTAATCAGGGTGTACGCGTCAGCGTACAACCCTAATATGTGACCACTTGTTCAGTGCGCATTTTCGAATTTTCAATCGCCTATAACTTTTGATTGCCGGAACGGATTTCGTCGCGTTATGGCTCAAATGAACCGCCTTCTTCTGGGGCATCGAACGCGCCATAACGCGTTTCCTTGTTTTACTGTAGGGGGTCAATAGTTCCAAAAATGTTTCGAAAGCGCGTCCTTTTTTTTTTTCGTGTTCTCTGCCAGGTTTTCGGACCGCCATTCGTGAACGATACTCTCGATCGGCATGAAACTTTGCAGGTGTTGGCGGCTCATGATGGGATTCTTGTCGCCCAAAGCATTCGGCTCTAGGCCGTGGCAATGTGTAGCTATGGTCCATTTTGACGATTTTTCTCGGACATAGTCGTTTTTTTGGGCAAAAGTTTGTCCTCTATAGGCGCTTCAACCGTTGATCTGAGAGTTTCGCTATAATGGAGAAAGTTGATCGCCATGACCTGGAATAGACCCCATTGAAAAAATTAGTCACCCAAGACGCACCAATATGTCTACACTCTTGGGAAATTAATAAAAATCGGCGATATTTCGGAGTGGTTAGCTCGGATGGCTTTGAGGTCAATAATAAAGTTGATCACCGATTGGTGGGGAACATTTCATTCCTTAGTGCCAACGCGCTCCGACGCACCAAAATATTTTCACTTTTGGGAAAATCGCAATATCTCGATGTGGGTACGTCGGATCACTTCGGCTAAACACAAAAGTTGACCGCCTGCACGTGTAGATCACTTTGATTCTTTACATCGCTATGCTCCGACGAACCAACATGGCACTGCACATGTGCACGCACGCACGCACACCTTCAAATGGGCTGCTTCACAAACAACTCGATGTGGGTAGGCCGGATCATTTCGGTTAAAACACGAAAGTTGACCGCCTAGTCATAGGGATCATTTTCATACTTTACATCACTATGCTAAAACACAGCAATATAGCACAACTGCAAGCGCACGCACGCACGCACAAAATGCACCGCCTATGGCGCAGCACTATAGCAAAACTGCATGCGCATGCACGCACACACACGCTCACACGCTTCGATTGCGCCATCGTAGGCGCATGTCCGTCGGACCGGTTGCAAGTAACGCGCGGCACACTTCTTTGCCTGGGTATCGCCCTGTATCAGCACGGATTTTGGATTTTTTGATCGCCTATAACTTTTGATTATCTGAACCGATTTTGGCACGTTTCTATACGATGCGTGTCTCCTACTGCGATTGAGGGATTCCACTGGACACGCTACATTTGCTTTTTTGGTACGCTGGGGCATGTGTGCGTTCTGGTCTGCTGCTGTATGTCTGTATGTGCGTGCGTGCGAGCGTGCGTGCGTGCGTGCGAGCGTGCGTACTAGCGGACGCGCACACGTGCGTGCATACATGCGTGCGAGCGTGTGTGCGTGCCTGCATAGGTTTTGCGTATCAATGCTTGTCTTATGAAAAAACACTGTATTAAGGAAAAATTGGCAGGTGGCTGCAAAAAAAAGGTTAATATGTGACGCTATTTTGTTAAAGTCCAGTTTGAAAAAGAGGGGTATTAAACAAGGCACGCCTCAAGCCACTTACGCTTTGCAGCTGATCAACTTCAGTTTGAACAAACCGTGTATAAAAACTGAACCAAACGCAGCAACACGTCACATATTTGGCATTTTTTGTGCGAGCCACCTCATTCAGCCAAAACGCAATAGCAACCCAGCTTGCCAAACAAAAAAAGCACAGCCAACTTCCTGGATAAATAATCGGCACCCAGCTAACATTTGTGACATGTGGGTTGCCACCACAGTTAGTGATGTGCAGTCATACATACTGTACTGGCTCCATTTGTCATTCCCCTTTTGGCATTTCACCCAATGATGAACTACAACGTTTGCATAGTGCCATGCACCATTTTACATCTTGTGCGTGTGTGCATGTGCGTGCTTGCGTGCGTGCCTGCGTGCATGCGTGCGTGCGAGCCTGCGCGTGCCTGCTCTATGTGCAAGATCATGGGGTCCTTCCTGTCTGTCTCACAACCAAGTGGCATGCGGTCCTTCCTGTCTGTCTCACAACCAAGTGGCATTCGGTCATGCGGCATATGTGAGTGCAGTGTGTGTAGGTCTTAATAATTGCCACTGCACCTTCCTATGCACGCGAACACAAAAAATGCCAAATATGTGACGTGTTGCTGCGTTTGGTTCAGTTTTTATACACGGTTTGTTCAAACTGAAGTTGATCAGCTGCAAAGCGTAAGTGGCTTGAGGCGTGCCTTGTTTAATACCCCTCTTTTTCAAACTGGACTTTAACAAAATAGCGTCACATATTAACCTTTTTTTTGCAGCCACCTGCAAATTTTTCCTTAATCGAATTAGTGAAGAGTTTTGTGGGCGAAGGTGCGATCGATATTTCAAAACTGGCTGCTATATCTGTGTGTCTGGTCTGGCGCACCAAGCACCTAGTTAACGCCTACGCAACAACAACCGCAGTACAATAGCGTGCACACAGCACGGTGCACACAGCACTGCGAAACTCTCTCTCTAGATTCACACTGAAAAGTAGGCAAAACAGCCATTGTATCATTTGGACAGGTTGAAAATGCTGTAGAAAATTCTCAAGGTGGGTCGATGTTCATGCGGCCAAGGGTATTTTGCCCCAGTTGCATGTATGACGCTGCGCCATCGCCGAACGATTGATTGAAGCAAAGCAATCCTTGGCCAAACTCGCGTCGACGTTGATGTTACACAAACACAAACGACAGCGTACACTGCAGCCTACCCGCAACACCGCTCCGCGCAACGCGCAGTCAGATGACCCACACGGCGGGTCGTACACAACAACTCTTCGTATACTCGGCTGACGTTGCGTATTCCGCGCATTGAGCTGCATAGGCCGTACAAAAGATCGCAACTGACTGACGCTTGCTGTCGGCGACTGCGTGCTGTATCTCTTTCGCGAAAAATTTGGCGTAGGTAAACCGATAGCGAGCTCGAATCGCGTTCTAGCGGTGTTTTGTACCGCCGCAAAGCTTCGGATCGTTGCCCCATAAGAACGACTGGGTGTGATCCGTGTCTTTGAGGGCGCGTTTTCAAAATTTTAAGACTGAATTTCCCCAAAAAAGGCATGACTGTCTCCTACCCGGACACTGTGTTGGCGCTGATGTGGCGCTGGCACGGCAGCGTCTACAAGGCCGTGTACAAGGAGATGCTCGCCTTCCTCGCCGCCTACTACTCGTGCGCCTTTGTCTATCGATTTTTCCTGCACGACAACGAGGATTACAAGCACTGGGAGCGCTCCTTTGAGAAGGTCAGCACAACGTTTTTGAGTGCTCTCTGCACGCAAGTTGCAAAGGGATACGCTATATGCGAGTCGGCGCACAGGCGTGCGAAGCCGTAAACAAATACACCGAGGAGATCCCGTTGATCTTCATCTTGGGCTTCTACGTGACGTCGATCGTCGAGCGCTGGTGGCGCCAGTTCGAGCTCGTCGCCTGGGGAGTGTTTGACTTGCGAATTTCGAAATTCGATTTCGACAAATTCTCGGTAGATTACAGTTTCATAACCGTTAAACAAAGCTGATAAAGAATGAGAGAGACGAGTAGTGATATTGGTGCGAATGTCGGAGCAATATCCCAGCGAAAACGCGAAAAATGTGCAGTGGTGGGAGTCGAACCCACGACCCTCGGAGTTGAACAGAACAGAGCTCTCATTTTCCAACCACGCAAGTGAAATTCTCTGCGATCCGAAGGCCGGACAGTCTGCTCGGTTTCGTCCTCTACATAATCCCTGGCAAGGACGACTACAGTCGCCGTCTGAGACGCCAGATCGCGCGCTATCTTTGTCTGACCTGCGCTCTGGCCTGGCGCGACATCTCGCTGCAGGTGGGTGGCTGCTTTCCTGCGCCTACATTTGTTGTTCTTGTTGTTGGATTAAGGGCAACGCTAGGAGGCCGTCAGTGGAGGGGCCCATATAAATCACACCTACCTTGCCTAACCATCTCCAAAACGCTTACCAGTTTGGAGGAACATATCGAATATTCGCACATGTATTAGCCTCGAGGGCCGCCGAAGACATTCGGAAGGACACCATCTACAATCTAGGTCAGCGACAGCACGGGAAGAGGCGTTGACAGGGAAATCCTTGTGTTGGTGGAGCCATCAAGAATCGAACCCAGAACCGCGCGCTCGCGAGGCCGACTCTTCCGCTGGGCCGTAAGCTGCCCGCACTGCTGCAGGTTCGACAGCGCTTCCCGACGGCCGAGCACCTGGTGTCGGCGGGACTGATGAGCCCCGCCGAGCTGGCGCTGTTCAACAAGATCAAGAGCCAGTCTGTTCGCTGGCAGCTGCCGCTCGTCTGGGCCGAGAAGATCATCAGGAGAGTGATGCAGACCCCTCCGCCGAACATGGCCGCAGACGCGATCATGCTGGAGCTGAACGAGTTCCGCGACAAGTGCCGCAGCCTCTACTGCTACGACTGGGTCGGCATCCCGCTCGTTTACACCCAGGTACACCCACCTGCGTGTCTCGAGCGATGCGCGAACGTGTGTAGTGAATGAGAGGTGCATCGAATAATACAAACGTACATAACAGTGTGCAATTTTGCCTTTGTCGTCCATTTTTTGACAATCAATTCAAACGGTAGTAGCAAAGTGCTGCATTGAATGGCGCTTTGCAATCCTATCCACACGTGGGCCGCCCTCTTATACCGTGATTGTACATGGTAGTTCAATGACGCCAACAATATGTCTTTCACTCGTCAGGCGGCGGCGATAGCGACGTACGGCTACTTCGTCATGTGCATCATGGGTCGTCAGTACCTCTACAAGGAGGACTATCCGCTGTCGAATCTCCCAGTCGAGTACTACTTTCCCTTCTTCACCGCCCTGCAGTTCTGCTTCTACGTCGGCTGGTTCAAGGTGGTGCTTTTTTTTCACATTTTCCGTTTTTGGCTAAATTCAAAATTTGACTTTCACCTGCAATTTCAGGTGGGTCAGTTCCTGATGCGGCCGTTCGGGACGGACGACGACGACATCGAGCTGAACATCATACTAGATCGGCACTTCAAGGTCGCCTTCGCGCTCGTCGACGAGGCACAGCAGCAAGACGACCCCGAAATCCTGGTACCCCAAATCTTCCCCTAGTGCCGCCTCCCCCAGGTTCGGAAAGGTTCAAAGTACTGTGCCCTACTCCAATCCTGCCCCGGGGCTGTTATGCCATATGCCTTTTATACGGCAAAAATAAAGCGGCAGGTACCTACATTTATATCGTGTATACACAGCGGCGCCCATTAATAACACACGTTTCAGCAACTATTTTTAAATGTAAATCAACTATTAAATGGGGA
>JASAMY010000858.1:0-37907 GCA_030248085.1 Paralinhomoeus sp. GSCO2_6 | reverse complement strand
ATGATTTTTTCCTTTGGAGTTTCATCTACTATTATTCTCTGTGTCGCTTGAAGGTCTTGCTCGTCGTCGGAGTGTTTCGATTGTGTCGATTAGAAAATGGCCAACGAGTTGGACGTCGAGCAGTTCAGACGTCGTCTCCGACTGTTCTACAAACATTTCGTTAGTGGCTGCTTCGCTTGCGGTCTGCGGCCTGCGCAGTCGATCGTTGTCGCGTCGATGTCGTTGCGTGTTTCTTTGTTTTCTTTTCTTTCAGAACGCTGGCGACGTCGAGCAGCTTCGGCAGGTGGATGCCGTTCTCGTCTGTAGAGGAAACGAGGACGCGTTGTACACGAAGTCGCTGACGCTGCAAGTCGGTCGCTCGCGCCGGCCGCGCAGGGCATTCTCTGCGACGGAGCTGTTTCTTGCAGCTATGGCTGCTCGGCTACGAGATGGCCGACGTGCTCATGGCGCTGGGCAAGAACTTTGTCTACTTCCTGGGCAGCAAGAAGAAAGTCCAGTTTCTCAAGAGCATCCAAGGAGAGGCGGGCGGCGACGCGCCCTCGGTGGTACTCCTCGAAAGGAACAAGGTCTGATCTGAGCTCTCCCTGATCCTCCATGGCACTGTCGTAACGCGGGCCGCGGCGCCCCATTCAGTCGGACAAAGACGCCGCGAATTTCGCCAAAGTTCTCGAGGCGGCCACGTCGAGCGGTGCCGGCAAAACCGTGGGCGTGTTTGCGAAGGAAAAGACTAAGGGCGATTTTGCCGATGCCTGGAACAAGGCGCTGAGTGGGGCCGGCCTGGAAACGGTCGTTTCGCTTTCTTCGCGTCGACTACGTGACGTCACACGGATGCTCGGAGTAGTCAGGTGGACGTCACGGTGGCGTTCGCGCGTCTCCTGGCGCCCAAGGACGAGTCCGAGATAGCGCTGATCAAGGAGGCGTCGAAGGCGTCCTGTCTCGTCTGGAACAAGCACATCAAGCGCGAGCTCGTCTCCGTCGTCGACCAGGAGAAGGTGTGTGTGGGTCTGTGCGTGTGTGTCTCTAACTCTCTATTCTTGTGGTGGCGCCTGTGGGGGTTCCCCGGTTATGAAATGAAATGGCGTGCTGGCAGCGAGTGCGGCACGAGGCGCTGTCTGAAGGCGCAGAAAAAGCCGTGACGAGCAAGCAGGTGGTGGGCGCTGGCCACTTCGAGCTCGACCAGCTCGAGACCTGCTACTCGGCCATCTTCCAGTCGGGCGGCAACTACAAGCTCAAGTTCAGCTGCACCAGGCACGCGCACGCAGACGGTCGCGCTCGTCAGTCACCACGTCGCCTACTGGCATGAATTCCAGTGACGAGGCAGGCACATGTCGCACTCGGGCGCGATTCTCGTCTCGTTCGGCGCGCGCTACAAGTTCTACTGCTCGATCTGAGTCGCACGCTGATGGTGCAGCCGTCGGCGGGTGTGGGGGCCGCCTACGAGCTGCTGCTGGCGGCTGAGCAGGCGGTCGTCAACACCCTCCGGCCCGGACGCACGCTCGCCCAGGCCTACAAGGCCGGCTTCGAGCTCGTCGACACCAAAGACAAGGCCCTCTCCGCCGTCATGCCCAAGACTTTCGGGTCGGCGTTTCCGCGTGTGCGTGTCGACGGACGAGCGCGCCACGCAAGCGTACTCACTTTCTTCAGCTTCGCTACGGGCATCGAACTTCGCGAGGGCGCCTTCCTTATCGGTCCCAACAATCAGGAGAAGGTGGAAACAGGTGTAGTGTTTGCGGTGATCGATCGCGGCAGTGCGTATCTTGACGTCTTCACCGTCAACCGAAGGCATGGCGTTCGTGTTGCACGTGGGCTTCGAGGAAGGTCGACAATCCAACATCCGAGACCGAGAAGCAGAAGTCGCTGGCGCTGCTCGTCAGCGACACCGTTCTCGTGGGCGCCGACACGACCGAAGTGCTCACGGCCGACGCGAAAGCGCGCGTCAAGAGCGTCGCCATCCGCTTCGAGGTGCGGGCCGGAGGGAGGTCGCGCTCGACGAGCTGGCCACCATTTTCGACGCCGACGAACAGGCGGACGAGCCGGAAGCGAGTCCCTCGAAGAAGCGGCCCGACGACGACAACAAGGAGAATATCGCCGACGAGCTACTGGGCAGGGGCAAGCGCTCCGTGGTGCTTCAGCAGCAGACAAGGGTGAGTGGTGTCGTTGTCGACGTCGCCTGCCTGCCTGCCTGCCGACCGAAGACGGCGCGTGTTCTGCCGACCGTCCTCGCAGAACAAGCAGACGAACGAGGAGAAGCGTCGCGAGCACCAGAAGGAGTTGGCGCGCAAACTGAACGAGACGGCCCAGGAACGCATGGCCATGGCGCAGTCGCAGTCGACCGAGTCCAGGTTCGCCCGTGCACCGCACCGCCCGAATGCCTCGTTCCCGGCACTGCTGCTGCTGCTGCTGCTGCTGCTGCTGCAGGGTGAAGAAGTCGAACGTCTCCTACAAGTCGACGCTCTCCATTCCCAACAACGAGGAGACGCAGACGCTGCAGATCTACGTCGGTGCGTTATGATTCGCCGTTATGTCTCAACGAGGTTACCACCCTTCCCCTCCCCTTCCCCCTCTCTTGTAGACAAGAAGCACGAGACGGTGCTGTTCCCGGTGTTCGGCGTGCCGGCGCCCTTCCACATCTCCATGATCAAATCGATCGTCTCGTCCGTGGAGGGCGACTTTACCTACTTGCGCGTCAACTTCGCTCACCCGGGCGGCTCGATCGTCAGCAAGGACGCCCAGACCTTCCCACAGCCCAACGCCACCTACATCAAGGAGCTGTAAGACGCCATCGTATCCCCCCCCCCCTACTCCCCCCCCCCCCTCGAGGGGGCACCTTGTCCGCCGGCGCCTTCAGCAACTACCGTAGCAGCAATCTGAAGGAGCCCGGAGAGCTGCAGCCGCCTAGCGCCAACCTGCTGACGGCGCTGCGGCTGATCAAGGAGCTCCAGAAGAAGTACAAGGCGGTCGAGGCGGAGGCCAAGGAGAAGGAGGTGCTCCATCCCAAAAAAAACGTCTTGCTTCACATCTTTGACGGCTTTCTCCTCGCTGCAGGGCCTAGTCAGGCAGGATGCGATCCAGCTCAGTCAGAACAAGGGCAACCCCCGGCTCAAGGACCTGTACATTAGGCCGCAGACTATTGTCTCCAAGCGAATCAGCGGCACGCTGGAGGCCCATCACAACGGTACGCCCCCCCTCCCCCTCTGGGCCATGTCCTGTGGCTTCGTCACGTTCGAATTGTTTGCAGCGTTCCGGTACACGTCGCTGAACGGCGTCAAGGTCGACATCCTCTACAACAACATCAAGCACGCCTTCTTCCAGCCGTGCGACAGCGAGATGATCCTTCTCATTCACTTCCCCCTCAAGGTCCTTACCCCGCCCCCCCCCCCTTCCTTGGTCCTTGTGCAACTCTCACAGTGGTCTTCCCGCAGAACGACGTGCTCTTCAACAAGAAGAAGCACCGCGACATCCAGTTGTACACGGAAGTGGGCGAGATCACCACCGACCTCAACAAGTACCACCACATGCAGGATCGCGACGACCTCTACGCCGAGCAGGCGCGTCCTCTGTGCCTCCCCCCCCCCCCCCTCTCCCTGTCGACACCGAGATGAACGCGCGTGCGTTGTAGGCGGAGCGCGACCTGCGCGGCAAACTCAACCAGGCGTTCCGGGCGTTCTGCGAGAAGGTGGAGAAGGCGACGAACGACGAGGTCGACTTCGACACGCCCTTCCGGAAGCTCGGCTTCTACGGCGTCCCCTTCCGCAGCTCCGTCCTCCTACAACCGACCACGAACGCGCTCGTCAACCTCTCGGAATGGGTGCGCGCGCGCGCCAGCGCCGACCGACCAGAGCGTCTAGAGCGGGCAGACGCGAGCGGCGCGAGGGCTTCTAGCCTCCGCTGGTGGTGTCGATGGACGAAGTGGAGTTCGTGCACTTCGAGCGCATCTCGCGCCAGCTCAAGAACTTCGACATGGTCTTCGTCTTCAAGGACTACCAGCGCAAGACGCAGATGATCCAGCAGGTGCCCATGGACAGTCTCGACCAGCTCAAGGAGTGGCTCGAGTCGGTGGCCGTCGACAGCCGCGTGCGCAGCGGCACTTGGGCACGCGCCGAGGCTCTCGCTTGCAGCTCCTACGACATTCGCTACACGGAGGGACTGCAGAGTCTGAACTGGCCCAAGATCATGAAGACGGTCGTCGACGACCCCGAAGGCTTCTTCCAGGATGGCGGCTGGAACTTCCTCGACGCCGACAGCGAGGTTCCTTCTTTCGATGCGCCGGCTGACGCGCAGGTGGCGAGTGCAACGCGGCCGGTCGCAGGGCGAGCAGGGCTCTGAGAGCGGCGACAGTGAGGAGGGCGACGGCGCGTACGCGCCCACGGACGAGAGCGACGAGGCGGAGGGGGAGGAGTCGTCGGAGGAGGACGAAGACTCGCCAGAGGCGACGTCCGAGTCAGGCGAGCTGTCGCCACATGCCCATGCCTCCCGCCGCCGACGCTCTGTGGACCGCGTTCCAGGCTCGGCCGAGGAGGACAGCGGCGACGAGAGCGGCAAGGACTGGGACGACCTCGAGGCGGAGGCGAAACGCGGTCCGTGGCGGTCGGCGTCAGTGACCGCCATCAGCGAGTCGTGTCGGTCGCGTTCAGCGGACCGCGAGAAGGACGCAGAGATGGGCGGAGGCGGTGCGCCGGCGCGCCACCGCGAAGACGACCGCGAGCGCAAGCGCAAGGGCGCGCCCTCACCAAAGAAGGTTCCGAACAAGAAGAGAAAGTGATCATTGATTGGTTCGTATTCCTTGGTTCGAGTCGCGGGCGCATCGGACTTGCGTGCGCCGCCGGCGACGGTTTCTTACGTGTCGCACTGTGTACCGACCGAGTCAAAACGCGTGCGTGCTGGAATACGCGCTGCGACTGTTGCGTGTCTGGCTGCAGCAGACAAACGAGCTTTCACTTGTTTGTGGGAGCTGTCGCGGAGCTGCAGATTTTTTTCTTTTTCGACGTCGAGCTTTTCAGATGGTTTGCAGTCGGCCATTTCGGCGGTCTGCGAGCTGCCGTTTCAAATATCGTCTTCATTGGTCGCCTGATGACGCAACTCTTCCGGCTCGAAGTGCTCCTTTAGCGCTCTCCACACGTCCCCGGGTCTTGTAACAACGTAGACAGCCCACCGCTCTACCTCAACCCAATCTCTCGCCGTGTTTCGTCGCGCCGCGCCGCGCAACTTTCACACACGATCACAGTGATGGGGCGGCGTCGGCCTCTTCTTCTTCTTCAGCCATGTCCCAGATGTGCTCGTCGTCGCCGCCCTCGAGGCGCATCTGCAGGAACACGTCCTCGTGTCCCACCGACAGCTCTCTCGGCCCCACGTGCGCCGGCAGCAGGTCGCCCCACTTCGCCTGGCGGGCCAGTCTGAAGCGATGCGTCTTCCTGGCCGTCAAGCCCAGCTTCTGGTGCCGAAGAACGGTGTAGCTGGCGATGGGAGGCACGGGCACCTGTAGAGCGTGGCGCCGTGTCTGGCCTTCGTGACGACGAGACTGCCAGCCGCCGGACCGGCGGGCGTGCAGAGGCGGCAGACGACGTGGTGACGGCGAAGCGCGACGTCGCTGATCACTCTGGGCCACTGGGTCTCTCGCTTCGCGTCCTGATCACCCTTCCTGAGGACGACGTGCGAGAAGAACTCGTGTCCCAGCTGGTCCTCCTTGAGAACGCCGCCCACCTTGCACGTGTTCCTCACTGGGACGACAGATGGAGTACGTGTGCGTGCTTTAAACTCCCCCTCCACCGCCCTCCAAGCGAAGCGCACCGTGCTTGAGGACGTCGTAGCGTACGCGCAGATTGCAGTAGTAGCGGAGGTCGGTGGGCCGGTTCGCCGCCTTGAGCGCCCTCAGAGGGCACGGCATGCTGTGGGGACAGGGCGCGAACACGTGCCCCGTCGGCAGCAGCGTCGGCAGCTCCACTTCTGCCGGCACCTAGGCATTATAGACAGACGGGTCCGTCTCCAGAAAAAGAACGCGAAGTGCTCTTGCCTGGGTTCTAATCGCGGCGTACTTCTGCTGCTCGGTGAGTCCCTCGCTAGCGTAGACGGTCTTGAGCAGCTGCGGGTCGAGCCGTTTCTCTTGGAAAAGCGCGTAAGCGGCTCTCTTGTCCAGACGCGAGCCGCCTTTGATGACGAAGTCGCGAGCCTCCATGACCGCTCGGTAGCTGTCGTTGGCCGCGACGCCTCCTTCCGTGATGACGAGATATCTGAATCAATATCTGATGTCCGAGTCGACGCCCTCCATGGGGAGGGGGGGGGGGGCGGACTTGTCGGTGTGGCTCCAGAGGCGCTCGACGAGGTCCATGCGTGCCTCGTAGCTGGGCAGCTCCATGAGCGTGTTCGAGCAGACGACCAGGTCGAACCGGCGCTCCGGCACGCGCGCCAGCTGCCGACGAAAGAAGACGCCTCGCGCCGAAGGGTCCTCGGACCGGCCGCCCTGAGTAACGCGCGATGTCGGCTACGGACCTCAGGTGGAAGGAAGGAAGGAAGGAAAAGCAGCGTCACCATGATGAGGTCGGCGGCGAGCTCGTGCATCTGCTTCGACTCGTCGACGAGGCGGTACTCGGCGACGACTTGGGGCCAGACCCGCTCGCAGGCGAAGTGCGCCGAGCCGACGCCGCTGCCGACGTCGAGCACGGAGACGGGCTTCAATTTAGGGTCGCGACCGGCCAGCTCGGATAGGACGCGCACCAGCGCCGCGTAGTTGGGCATGAATCGGAGCTGCGCGTACGTCAGACACTCCTTGGGCGTGTCGAAGCGCAGCGACTCCCAGTGGTAGAACAGCCGTCGGACCTGCTCATACGTCCACCTCGACCGGATTCAACGCGGCCCACAACAAGACCACTCGCCTTCCTTTCAATTCGCTTCCTCCTGTCGAGTTGCTCGGCGTCGAAGGAGGCGCTTTCGCTCTCAGTCACGTCGACGACGGACTCGACCCCTCCGGCGGCGTTGTCGAGGCCGTCTTGCGCGACAATTTCCCGCTCGATCTCGCGAGCCTTGGCCAGCACCTGGGAGCGCTCGGGCGGCAAGTGGCGGCCCTTGAGAGAGCGCATCAGAAAGCCGGCGGGACTGCGACCCAGCGTGCGTAGCTCAAATCCTGAAGCGTCATCTCCGCGTGTCGAAGGCGTCGCATGCCGAAGACGTCGAATGCGTCCAGCACCTCTGTCGGCAGCGGCCGCGAGGAGGTTCGCTTCGAGGTTGGGCGGCGCGCGCACGACGCGGACGTGGAAGCGGCCGAGCTGGGCGCGAGTCTTGCCCGCCAACGCCTCCGACAGCGCCGGGTCGACGGCGGCGCGCGACGTCGGCCCCGTACGGCGGACGTACGCGCGTCGACAAAGCGCGCACAAGCGCATCCTTTCGAAGTTGCAACGGTTGAGCCAGTCAGTCGTAGACAGCGCAAATGCGAAAAGTACACCCAACGCGCGTAGAGAGTTCCACTGACGCATGAGACACACTTTTATTCACGAAGTCAGGCACCACATCTTCGGTCGCAGCAGCGAAACGACACGAGGAGCCTCCTCGCGGACGCCACCTCACCGGCACGGCACACAAGACGTAGCGAGCGGTCACGGCTGCGTGCGTCGCTGCTTGACCGCCCCGTGAGCGGCTCAGCTCTCCGCCGTAACCTGAGCATCGGGGAACGCTGCCTGGAGCAACTCCGCAGCCCGCGCGTGATCTGCAGCGCCGTACGCCTGCAAGCAAGCGAGCAAGTCAGAGGCGCAGTCAGAATCGACACCCCACTGCAGTGCCGGTCGGCGACTAGCCAGCGGACGAACCGTCGAATTTCCAAAGAGGCGAACGGCCCTGCCGTCGGTCGGGCCGTGTTCCAGTTTGCCGCCGCCCAGACACTCTGCCTTGACGCCTCCAGGAAGAGAAGCCGTCAGGCGATCGAATATGTCGTCTGAACAGATTCGGAGGAGACGTGGCGCGAACCGAGCCTCAGAGGGAAAGTCAGTTGACTCACTGTGCCACTCGCAGTCGGCATAGCCGCGGACGACCTCTTTGCTGGCACCGGCGCCGTCCGTCAGGCGTACGAGAATGTACTTGAACCTACCGGACCTGTCAACGTCGACAGCGACGACGCCATCCATCTTATTATGCGAGGCCGCACACAAAGCTAAGCAGCGAGAGACACAATTCGTTCGGCAACCACCAACCACCAGACGGCGTAACATTTACCGAGCTAGGCGAGCGGGAACTTCGCTACCAAGGCAAAATTCACTACGCGATAGTTAAACTGCGCGATACAGTACCATACTTAGATTCGAGATTATACGGTGAGTCGCGTTTAACCGATTGTGTACAGCCGTTTCTTTATTCTTTGGCGTAAATAATGAAAATAATGAAACAGCTGCAAAAAATTCTGAAGGGATTAATAACACTTGTGGAAATTTGCACAGAAATGAAGATAATGCGCTAGAAATAGTCATAGAATGCATGAACTTGCCACACGAAACGATTTAACATTGAAAATATAATGAAACAGCAAAAGCTGAATAATGAAACGGCCAAAAAATAATAAAACGCTCAGTACGGTAGGCGGATTTTAAAAGGTGGTTTGAATTTTTTTTGCGGTTTTGAAAGTATGTCTAATCGTCGGCACGGAAGGTATCAGGCAAGTGTGTGGACAAGACCTGATGTTCAGCGCCTGATCTCTGACTACAAGTCCGGGAGATCTGTTTTTTCGCTTCGAAAATTGGCTGCCGAAATCTCGGTTTTACTGCACGATTATTCTGTGTTTTTTGTGCTGTTTGTTGTACCGGTGCGTGTGATTTTCAGAGCCTGTCAGACCAACGCGTCAGTGTTGTGTCAGTTCTTCGTCACATAAAGGACGACAGCATCGGCACTCGTCCTCTCGGACGGCCCAAGAACGTCGTCAAGAAGCCGCGTTTGTCTCAGCTAAGGAATTCGTCGTCAGCGACAGGTCAAACCGCCGTCGAGCCGCCTGTTGACGTCTCGGGCCGGAGACAACAGACCCGTGTTTCGGGGACTATCGGCTCGAGAGCAGCAGAGCTGACGGTGGTGATGGAGGTTTTCTTGGCCATGACTCCTGTCGCTTGCTGGCTGCCAAATTGGACGCTGTGTCTGGGGAACTTCGTGGTTTGCGGCGAGTCGTCAGTGACGGATTTCGTCAGCTGCTGGTGACGACCAGTACTTCCGTGCGATCCGACCCGGAGGAATGCGGAGCCGCGGAAACCACTGAAACGGTGGAACCGACGGAAGGCCCGTTTTCTGGAGATTAAGGATTTTGGAATGATGCTGCATGATGACGACGCGGAAGGCTCGCTACATGATGACAGAATACAGTGGCACTTATAGCATACCAGGAAAAGCGCATATACCAACCTACACACGCACTCACACGTGCGTGCACACGCACGCATGCACGTACATACATAGACACCGAAATATTTTGTAAGTTGGAAATGACGATCCAATGAATAGAATATTTTTGATTCTAATACAGATCGAATTATGATACCTACAAATTATTCTATTCTATTCTGCAAACATACCTGCAGTCTGGAATCGGGATAACTGATTTTTGTATCACAGTAACAGAAATTTGTTGTGTTAATGGATGGAGAGTATACACAACAGGCACTTCAGGTATAATTTTAAGGAGCTGTTCTACAACCACAATCTACATTAGCGTACTGAAGCTTATCATTTACCTGTCCTTTAAAAATCCGTAATCAGCAGCGTTGAAATACATACCACACCACACCAAGAATCCTGTTGCACTTACGGTTTTTAGTTCTACCTGCAACGTGCGTAGGGCAGTGGTGTGTGTCACTTTTAGCTGGGCAACAGCGATGTCCCTAGATTGACTGTTGTCCAAAATAAAATATGCCAAAATAGCTCACGCTAAAAACGTCGAATATGTGACAAGCAAATTGATTGTTCATACCATTGTATGCTCTTATACAATCGTTTTTCAAAGTGGACTCCACTGCAATGCTCTTATACAATCTTTTTTCAAAGTGGACTTCAGCAATGTGCAAATACCATTTTTTCTTTTCAAGCTCAACTTCTGTCTACGGAAGTCACATATTCTCCTTTTTTGCAGCTGTCTGCAAATTTTTCCTTAATACAGTGTTTTTTCGTATTGATATGTACGAAATGCGCACCACGCGTGCACTGATTTCGGGTGCCAACAAGGGGCACCCACCAGGGGCGTGAGTTTAGCTACTGCAGTACCACATGTAACCGGTTTTTTGAAGTGGGGGGAGGGCGACGTCTGAGACCATTCTGGGGTAAGCAGATTTGAAGAAAAAAGGGAAAGGGTGTCATAAGGAAAAAAGTGTACCTAAATAATGTCTAAATATTGGCACTTCCTGACTATGGCGTGAGTGTCGTATCCGAAACGTCGTATTAAATAAAAAATGTGTACAGTGTACAGGTTCAAAACTGTAGAATTTGTTTACAAACACCTTCCTTCCTGGGCAACGTCTCGGACATGAAGGGCGTGCTGCAACTCCTCAAGTGACAGAGTCAGGGGCTGAACACCAGCGAGTGGCGCGTGACGCGCTCGTTACCCCAAGCCTGACCTCGAGGACGCCACCACCATCAGCATGCTCGTTGAGGACGCGTCCTACGCGGCCCTCTGTGCGGCCAAGATGGTGGTCAACTATGGCGTGCGTGCGTGCGTGCGTGCATGCGTGCGTGCGTGCGTGCGTGCGTGCGTGCGAGAGCGCGTGCATGCGAGAGTGCGGGCGTGCGTGTGTGTGTCGGTGTGTGCGTGCGTGCGAGAGTGTGGACGTGCCTGCGTGCGCGCGTGCGTGCGTGCGCCCGTGCGTGCGTGCGCGCGTGCATGCATGCGCGCCTTGTGAGGTTGCACATGAGAGTGCACATCCGAAAAGCACTTGATGTTCACTGCTTTGATAAAGTCAACCAAAAAATATTTTAACATCTGAAAAGAAAAACGAAAAAAAACTGAAAAAAATGTAGGGTGAGTCGTGGGAACAACATGGGTGGAGCAGGAAAGGACACTGGGGTAACGCAATATTGATTGGTTTACAGGAGATGGCAGAGACGCCAGCGGGAGTCGAACCCGCGACCTCTCGATTGGTTGTCTAAGGCCCAATCTTACTAAGTGTTCCAGGTCTCAAGCTTGTGGGCATTTAGGAAGAATCCATTTGGGGCATTAATTTCTGATTGTATACAGCGTATGCTTGCAAAGTTTCATCCCGATTACTTTAACAAAACAATTATTAAAAAATAATATTAAAAAAGTCATTTTTTTGAAGGTTCAGGAGCTCATATCTCATTATCCAGTGATGGAATTTCAAAACATTGACTTACCGAGGACTCCCCTTGACCTATTGTTCACGAAAATCGAAGAAAAATTGGGGGTTTACTGGGCATTTTTTGGAGTTTTACTCTTGTCGGAACTATCAAAAAAATTCGGCTATGGCGACATGGACGTCGGAGCCGCAAAATTTGCTCAACGGGAAATACTACATGTGTGGGGGATCAACTTTCACCATTATAGCGAATCTCTGTGATGAGCGGTTGAGGCGCCTATAGCGCACAAAATTTTGGTCGAAAAAACGGCTATGTCCAAGAAATCGGGCAACTCAAGATTGGTAGGACCTACGCGCAAATCCTTTTTAGGTAGAAATTGCCATCATGGGCTGAGAGTACACGCCAAGTTTCAGCCCAATCGCAAGTGGCGTTCGGGAGCGGGGGTCCAAAAAAGTGGCAGAGAACATGAAAAAAAAAACTCGCGTTTTCACAACATTTTCAGAGGTATCATCTCCCCCTTGACGTAAAACAAGGAAACGCGTTATGGCGCGTTCGATGCCCCAGAAGAAGGCGGTTCATTTGAGCCATAACGCGCCGAAATCCGTTCAGGCAATCAAAAGTTATAGGCGATCGAATATTCAAAAACCCGCATTGAGAAGTCGTCACATATTAGGGTTGTACGCTGACGCGTACACCCTGATTATGACGCGGTGAGCGGCATTAAAAAACTTACAATGACTTCATTCCCTTGATTTTCGCATGAAGACTAAGTGGTAGAACGGCGGTCGGCTTAGTCAACATATTAGTAGTTTACATATATCAATCCAGCTAAGTATCCTTGTAAAGGACTGAGAAGAGAAAGCGGCTGCGATGCCTGGAGAGGCGGTGACGCCGCGGTCGACGGGCGCGCGTGGTCGGCGCAGACGCCGAGCGGAGCCGACGGCGACGACGCAGCAGGAGGAAGCCGGCCGGCAGGGAGCAAGGGCAGGCACGCGGCGCGGCGGCGGCGGTCGACGCGCGGCCGAGCGGGAGCGGGAGCGGGAGCGGCTCGCGCAGCGCTTCTACGAGGAGACGCTGCGCCGCGGCGTGCGGGGCCTGGCGGCCGAGTTCCGCGAGCTGCGCGCCTACCAGCCGGCGCTGGCGACGGCCGAGGCGTGCGTGGCGAACCGCGAGCGGAACCGCTACCGCGACGTCGCCTGCCTCGACGACTCGCGCGTACAGCTGCAGCAAGGCGACAACGACTACGTACACGCCTCCTTCGTCCCGCGGATGCCGGCGCGACAAGCAGTACATCTGCACGCAGGCGCCGTTCGCCGGCACCGTCGCCCACTTCTGGCAGATGACGTGGGAGCAGGGCGCTCGACTCATCGTCATGCTCTGCCGCACGGTCGAGTCCAACCAGCGCAAGTGCGCCGACTATTGGCCGACAGAGGAGGGCGAGGCTGGCGCCATGCTCTTCCAAGCGGCCAGCGGCTCCTTCCGCGTCGTCAAGACTCGCGCCAGTCAGCGCGAGTTCCTCGACGAGCCGCACCACGTGCTCGTCGTCAATCGGCTCAGCCTGACGCGCCTCGACGGCGTCGCCGGCAGCGAAGGCAGCGGCGGCACGCCGCCGCCCCCCGACGAAACGGCCACGGCTGCGGCGGCGACGGCGACGACGGCGGCGGCGACGACGGCGGCGGCGGCGGACGAGGGGGGCCATCCGTCGCGCCGAGCCAAGAAGCAGCGGCAGCGCACGATCGTGCACGTCGTTTGGGAGACCTGGCCGGACAAGGGCGTGCCGTCGACGAGACGCGCGATCCTGCGTCTGCGCCACAAGATCATGGGCTACGACCGCTTGTCGGCAATGGAGACGAAGGAGCAGCCGGCGCCGATCATCATCCACTGCTCGGCGGGCATCGGGAGGACGGGCACGGTGGTGCTGCTCGACAACTGCCTGGGCCACCTAGAGACCGGACGGACGGAGCTGCTGGTGGCCGAGGAGACGCGCCGGCTGCGCAACCAGCGCATTCACAGCGTCCAGACCGACCACCAGTACCTCTACGTGCACGCGGCCATCGTCGACTTCCTCGCCGAGCGCTGGCTCCGCCGCTTCGCCGACGACCCGCGTCGCGAGCAGTTCCAGCGCGACTTCGAGCGCTACGTGCGCGACGGCGAGCTGCCCGGACGCCATCCCGCCCACGCCATGCCCGCCTTCCTCTGACCCACCAAGACTCGCAACGACTCGCACTGAGCTGCTGCTGACTAGACGGCGTCGCCGTCGACGCAAGTCGATCTGTGCGCGCCCGACGCTGGACCCGGCCACACCTCCAGTGATCAACCTGGAGTGATCGATTGCTTGTGTAAGTAAGAGCGTCGAGATTGTCTCACGCCTCGGTAGTGCTGAGTGAGCATAAACGCCACCGCACCATCTCATTGATCACAGCGAAATCACACAAGCGATATGAACCCATCCATTGTGCTCCGCTTGTAAGTGTCGGTTTGAGAGGGGCAAGCAACGGCAGACGTCATTACGGCCATCAGCTCCCTCCCCCTTTTGTTTGGGTCTTTCCATTCGAGCACGGGACTTGGCCTACAAGGGTCGCTCCACATGACGATCTCGCAGACATTAGGCGCCGCATCTGGCGAGTAGCCGTCTCCACATACATACAAAGAAGAGTGCATGGGATGGTGGGTAGACTCAAACTCGATCCCAAAAGAATATTGTGCCTAAGCATGGCCTAAGCAATATCTAGACCTAAGCTTAAGCAAGGCATAGGTATAAGCCTAAGCAAGGCCAAAAAACAGCCTAAGCAATGCCTAGGCCTGTACATATACCTACGCATGTACGTTGTACACGGGTACTTTTGCCGGGTGCCGTGTAGTTAGTGTCACACTGGTACAAGGAAGTACACATTTGGAGTACACACACTGAGTACCGTAAATCCTCCAATAGTGCCCCCGGGGCACTATTTTTTCAACCTCTCCTTACCCGGGGGCACTATTGGAGGGGGAGGCACCCGGGGCACTATTGGAGGGGGAGGGGGGGCTTCTATTATTTCAACCTAAGAATTTTGAATGGTAATGCTAGTTTCGCTGTCAAAATTGCCGATTTTTCGATGATTTTGATCACTTTTGCCACATTTAATGGTTGATTTACCGCTAATAGTTGCTGATACGTACTATTATTGGTTAGTAGTAGTGTGTATACACGATATAAATGTACCTACCACTATATTTTTGCCCATAAAAGGCACATGGCACAACATACCCCTTACTCCCGGGGGCACTATTGGAGGGGGGGGCTCTATTATTTCAACCTTGCCGTACCCGGGGGCACTATTGGAGGGGGGGCACTATTGGAGGGGGGCTGTATTGGAGGATTTACGGTACCTTGTACAGTACACATTTGGAGGGGTGGTAAGCGTACCAACACTAGAAGTAGGCGCGTCACAGGTAGGTACGGTGATGTCGTTAACTCACTTGGTATCAATAGGGTCTAATCACCAAGATCCAACACGGGGGACCTCTCTGCTGGAACCGCGAAACTCTTTCTGGCCAAACCGGGATACAATTTCTTTCACAGTACGACGCGCCAACGGGAATGTGACAGAGGTCGCGGCGCTAACAGAAACAGTTAGTTCTGACAAACAAGAGGCGTGACACGCTCGTATGAGTTGCCTACGCCATGCAATGCAATAGGTGTAGGAGGGCGCCAAGAAGGCCAGATCAGGGCACAAATCCGGTGATGGCATCTGAAAGCATTGCAGCCTCGAGCGTGTCGAGCGCACGGGTCGCGTCGACGCGCGCTTCCGAAGCATTGGCTCGGGCGCATCTGTGAAAGAAGAGTCGGAGCTCGGCGAGGCTGCGAATGGCCTTGGTGCGCAGCACGCTCGCCGGCGGCAGCGACAGCTCGCGTCGCGACGCCGCCGTCGAGGCCGGCCATCGCTGAAGCGGACCCGAACGTGCACGCGCCCACGGCACGACGGCGCCGCGACACACACACACACACACACACACACACACGCACGCACGCACGCACGCACGCACGCACGCACGCACGCACGCACGCACGCACAGACACACCATCAGGGCCGGCTGCCGAATGAGCCGCGTCGAGTCGACGGCCCACTCGTTAGCCACTCTTTGTCGTCACCGCACCGCGGCCAACAACGAGTGGAACGCAATACGCGTCACTCAGCTGCTGGAAGTGTTCTGCTGGACTGGACACCAGATTCGACGCGTCACCACATTACAGCTGCGAGCCGTCAAACACGCCGAATGCGCCTATTCAGCTGATACGGCTAGTGAGTTCGATCAACTCTCCGCACAACTGGTACAACATAAAGTTACATTCGTTTGCAGGTGCTCTTTACAAGCGTCATCACATCATAGGATTAGGTAGGTGCAGACGCACTGTTGATGTACAAGCTCACTATACAAGAATGGATACCGGTATTTGGTTTGGCGCTAGTGGTGCTTTTGTCAACTGGGCGGCTTGCCGACTGAGTAGATACCTGGGACTCTAGTGCTCGGGTAAGTACAACGTACATACACATCTACACCGTAAACCCTCCGATTAGCCCTTAGGGGCATCGAGCTTTTTTGTTCTTTCTTCATTAGCTCGTTTCAAACGATTTTATGAGACTGTAAAAACTGTTGGCTTCCGTTAACCGGCAACAAACTATCAACTGCGAACGGGCGCGAGTGCACAAGCAGCGTGAGGCGCCTCGCAGCACGACGCACAAACGACGTTCTGTACAATAGTGTCGTTGGTGTCTCGGTCGACACAGCCAATTCCGACTAGTCGTCAGTTGGGGTTGTGGATGTGGGAGAGGAGCAGCCGCTTCTGGTGCAGAATGTAGTGGCGGAGGCGTTGCGCGTCCAGCTCCGCGGCGCCGTAGCGCGCCGCCGTCAGCAGTTTGCGCGCCACGCGGAGCTGGGCGCGCTCCAGGCGTCGACCAGCGCCGCCCGCCGCCTCCTGTCGACTCTGCCAGGCGGACGACGAAGGCGACCGCTCAGTGCCGACAGTGCGCGTGACCACCGAGTCGAGCAGTCGCGCCACGGCACGCACCTCTCTGCGGGCGCGCAGCTGCTCGGCCAGCGCCTTCGCCTTCTCGACGACCTCGGGCGGAAAGGTGGACAGCTGCGCCAGTTCCAGGCCTGACACGAGCCCGTCCATCCGTCCGCTGTCACTGGGCACGAGTGACAGGCTCCGTCGCACCGTATAGAGGCCCGTTGTAGGGTCCCTCGAGCAGCGTGTGATTCAGCTCCAACTCCTCTCGGTCGGCGCCCTTCACCGACTGCGGCCCAAAGTGGAAGCTGAACGAATTATTCTCCTAAGGACGACTGGAAATGGAAGGGGCGGTGGGGCACGGACTTGGCGACATTGGGGTACACGCAGTCGAGCGCCGTCAAGTCCAGAAAGTGCGTGGCGAAGAGGACGAACGCCTGAAGTCGACAACCGATCCGCAGCCAACTGACACGAGCACATGACCGGCCGCGTACCCTCGTTCCAATGAGCTCTTCGCAGATGGCGTGGCAGATACCGATGCCCTCCTCCGTCGACGTGCCTACAAGGGTCGGGCGGGGTGAGAGAGGCGCCTCTGCGAACCCGTCACCCACTCACTCCGTCCCAGTTCGTCGACGAGGACGAGCGAGCGGTGGGAGACGTTCTCCAGAATGTAACTGATGTCCTTCATCTGAAGAGCGGACGCAAGCTGCTGCACGTGCGCGGCGGAGCGCAGGTCGACTTCGACGGTGAAGGCAGAGTTGCGGTTTGCAAGGTCGTCGTTGACGGCGAGCCGCGAGAAGATTTGGTCGGCGGCGCGGAAGACGGCGAAGTCGGCGGGCACGAGGCTGCCCACCTGCGCGAGCAGCTGCAGCAGCGCCGTCTGCTTCAGGTACGTCGACTTGCCCGCCTGCCCCGCGTCCTCCCACCCCCCTTAGTCGACGACACCGCCAGAGACGACCGACACGACAACGCACCATGTTGGGGCCGGTGATGAGCACGAAGTTGGTCTCGGCCGAGATGTGCTAAACCGAGAGAGCCGTACGTAACGACGGAGGGCGGTGGCTGGGGCTTGCCGTGTCGTTGGGGCAGACTGGTTCGTCGCCGAGCAGCTCGAGCAGCGGGTGCCGGCCCGCCTTGATGGCGGTGGAGGAGCCGAAGAGCGGACGCACTGCGAGCGACGCACACACGCACGCGTCCCTCGTCGCGACCGAGGCGGCGTCGGCCGAGCACGCACCCGAGTCGACGGAGGCGGAGAAGAAGGCGAGGCAGCAGAGGAGGTCGAGCAAGGAGATGACCTCGGTCAGGTTGTGCAGACAGCCCACGTACTCGCGCAGCTCAGACAGCAGCGCCGACACCTCGCTGCCAACGCGCCCACGTCCCTCTCCGGATGTAATGGACGCGCCTTCGCAGTCGTATTCGACCACGTACATGTTGCTCTTGAGCAGCACCTCGATGACGGACTGCTCGATGCGATCTGCGACGCACGCATATGCGTCAGCTAGCGATGCGTGTGCAGAGGCGGCGCATCGCTGCTGACCGTACCGTACCATTGATGCGCACGAGATTCCTAGTGGAGAAGGTGACCTTGCTGCGCTGCTTGTTCACGTTGATGCAGACGGCGGGCAGGCGCACGCTTTCGCCTGCCTTCAGACGCCGGCCCGCCTCCTACTCGCGAGCGAAGCGCAACGCGATGTCAGCACTCGCGTTGTCAGGAGGCACAGAAAGGCAAGGAATGCGGCCGGCGTGCCTTCAAGTTGATCTCGAGCAGGAAGCCGCTGCGCGGCACGTACACCAGACGGTAGGGGTAGGCGAGCTTGGCGGCGTCCAGTTCCGTCTCCACGGCCAGGGGTACGTCGTCGACAATCTCCGTGAACACGCGCCTCGCCACGTCCAGCATGCCGTTGATGCCCGTCTGCCAAAGGCCCGCTCGCGCTCGCGCGCTGCGCTCTCAGCCCGCCCCCCTCCGCCTGCTGCCGACGACCGAGGCACCTTGACGGCGAAGAGCTTGCTCGACAGCGCCTCCAGGCCGCTTCTGGGCGCCCCCACCGCGCCGTCGTCCTCGACCAGCGTGCGGATTTTGTCGAGGATCTTCTTGAAGCGATTGTCGCACAGCAGGTTCTAGTGGCAATCGGGAGCGCATATACGGATGGATGGGTGGGCGGAGGCGGCGTTGGGCTGGGAGTGGGCGGGCAGCCGACAGGGCAGGGAGGGGAGGGAGGGAGGGAGGGAGGGAGGGAGGGAGGGGAGGGAGGGAGGGAGGGAGGGAGGGAGGGAGGGAGGGAGGGAGGGAGGGAGGGAGGGAGGGAGGGAGGGAGGGAGGGAGGGAGGGAGGGAGGGAGGGAGGGAGGGAGGGAGGGAGGGAGGGGGCACGCACGCACCTCGTAGTGGTCCCTGAAGAGACGGGCCTTGAGGGGCGCGAGCGTGGCGCGCAGCGGCTCGACGAGCTCGAGCGTCCGCTTGAGGTTGAGCAGCTGCGCGATCTTGTACTCGGCGGTGCGCACCGTCTCCGTCTTGGGCAGGTGCACGCAGAGCGCGACCAGCTGCTGCACGTCCGCCATCTTCGACAGACGGCCGCGCAGCTCCGTCAGCGTCTACGGACCAATTCTATTTTGTCGGCAAGGGACTCTGACTGCGGATGGCCGGGCCGACCGTCTCGTGCGCCATCAGCTCCTCGACCGCGTCCAGTCGACTCGTCGTCTCCTCCTCGTCGCACGGCGGCTGCAGCACGTTCGACCTGTCGACAAGAGAGGCATGCGAAAGCATTCTTCTACTTGTCGACCTACACGTCAGCACGACCTGAGCATGCGCGCTCCGCCCTTGGTCGTCGTCGAGTTGAGGACACCGAAGAGACTGGCTGAAGCGTCCGTGGGGTCCTTGAGGCTGACAATGAGCTCGAGCTGCCGAGCCGTCTCCACGTCTGCGCGTGCGCGCCCAGTCGACTGACAGGCCTTACGACGCGATTACAGTCAGCAGCGCGCGAGCGGACGCGTCTCCTCTACCGATCATGCAGGTGCGCTCCACCCCTCCGTAGGTGATCTTCATGGACGCGTCCGCCAGCGACGTGCTCTGCGTGTACTCGACGCTCCTCACCAGCGCCGACAGCGCCGCCAGGCAGTAGTACCTGCATGCAGGGGCCAGCCGGCGGGCGTTCCAAGGCGCGACGCGAGGCGAGAGGGAGGGTGGCTGCGTGGGGAAATGGGAAAGAGCAGTACTGACTGACTTGTGGTCGAGGTGCTTGTCGAGCGGCGCGGAGTGGGGCAGACTGAGTCGGCCGACGAGCTCGAGGCCGCGCGCGTCGCTGAAGAACTTGCGCGGCATGCTCGTGCGCGTGCACTTGGGGAAGTCGGCCTTGAGCAGCTCCACCAGCGCCGCCATGCCGCTCGACCGGCCGCCCACCGCCAGCTCGGGCACAACCAGCTGCGAGCGCGCGACGCCGCTCCACTCCGCACCCAGCTCTACCGACCGCCCACGCGGACAGAGCACCTCGGAGGGACTGAGCAGCTGGAGCTTGCAGCGCAGACGCGTGTAGCCGGCCGAGTCCGAGAACTGCGCCAGCGCGATCTCTGAGAACCGAAGGTCCAGACTCGCCACGCCCACTTCGCCCTTCGCGTGGCCCCGACCCTCCACCACCGCTGCACTAGGAAACTCCCTTCTCTCTTCTCAGTCGCCACGCCAGCAGAAGGACACCGGCGTCTACAGACCGACAACAGTGGATCCGTCGGGACCTGCATGTCCCTCCTGAGCGGCCTTCGTGGCGCCCGTCAGCGTGGCGTCGCCTCGTGCGACGCGTCGGCCAGTCGACAGCAGCGCCGATCGACTCGTAGACGCCGCCGTGCGCTCGGCAGCGTCGCCATGTCTGCCATGTCCCGCGTCGACGCGCGACTCGAGCCACTCCACCGTCCCTGTGACGACGACGGCGGCTTCCGACTGAGTGCTGGGAGACGCAGCGTAGCGGGCCTCGGGCGGCACTCACCGAACGGCGGTTCGTTTCGAGGGGCCGACTTTGACGACACCTCGGGGATAGGAAACGGTGTCGCGGAAATAGGCGGCGAGAAGCGACTCGCAAACGCCGACGATGACGACAGAGACGACGAAACGCAACTGTAGCCGGCTGGCTGCAAAGGGGTCGCCATGTTACGGAGTCTCCTATTATCCTATCCTCCTTTGAATTCAAAAAAGTACCCTATGCAAATAAATTATACGGTAGTAGACATTCAGAAACGGCGGTTCTTTTTGAACGGACGCGAGCAGTGGATTATCGTTAAATCAGCGAAGGTGACGATATTTGCATATTCACTTCACATTTTGGTATCAAAACCCTGGATAACAAAATTTGCGTGTTCGTCGGAGAGTCTCCGACGGAGACCAATTATGTTGGGAGGGGAACATGTCTGTCTATTCCTGCTACTGCGTTATTGCGCTGAGACTCTCACCAAGCGAAACGTCTCGTTGCCCTCACACCATACCTGTACCTGGGTCTGGTAGATTGAGGGGGGGGGGGGGCTAAATGGCCGAATTCTGGGGGGAGGTTCCTGGGAGCAAATAGTGTCCGACCATTTTTAACGTACAGGGTGGCCCAGCCTCGCCTGCACCTCTTTGTTCAAGTATATCTCGGGGGTGGATGAAGCGATTTTGATGAAATTTAAATCACATGTAGCAGACAATCTAACTTAGACTTCCTCCAGGTTTCAGCCAGATCTATCACGCTTTTCAAAGGTTACGCACAAAACAATTTGGACATGGTAAAATCTACGTTCTCTGGCGACTGGCATCATGTCGACTTCTCTGCCGATTTCTGAATCGCACACAAAACGCGTTCTTCCGTTGATCCAGTGCTGACTGGCTTTGGCATCAGATGAGGATGATTAGCAACTGCGCCAGTCTCCTCGAAGCTCTTTACGGTCGCTGAGACAGTGTTCTGTGACAACGCTTTTGTCGTTGGGAACTCAACTTTGATTGGACGAATAACTTTAGCTTGATTGTCCGTTTTGTAAAATTGTTTTGCAATGTAAGCGCGCTCTTCCAAAGAGGATTTCTGCCACAACATACGCGCGGAAAAAAAATGTTTTGTTTCAAAAAGCTGCACCACAGTTCTTTGGAAATACACATTTTATCGCATACAAATTGTTTTGTGCGTATCTTTTGAACAACTTAATAGATCTAGCTGAAACTTGGAGGAAGCCTAAGTTAGATTGTCTGCTACATCTGTACAAAATTTCATCAAAATCGCTTCATCCACCCCCGAGATATACTTGAACAAAGAGGTGCATCGAGGCTGGGCCACCCTGTATACTGGCACTTTTTGGTCAACATGCGTATAAATAGGCTCTAAATAGTGTTATTTAGCTGTTTCATGGTCAGATAACACTGAAAAGCACTGAAAACACCAACATTTACTCACTTTTATCGTTTTAAACGTGGTGAAAATCTTGAGAAAATTCTGGGGGGGGCAGGTGTGTTGGGTGGGGTGTTGGAAAATAGTGGGGACCCCAAAGCCCCCCGCCCAGTTACAGGCAGGGTTACCGTGTAGTTATTCTATGAGTACAGTACTTATTTTTAGGGTCTTGTACTTATTTTTTTCAAAATGTACTCATGTACTTATTTTGTTCTTATTTCCAGGTACACGACTTCGACATGGTACGATGGAACCCATCTCTCTAGTGCATCTACTAATTATTGCATGATGTATAATTGCAGTCGTAGTCACCGTTAAACTGGAATCGCGGCCACGCGCCAGACTGTTACATGAGCAACCCCGAAAAAAGCTTGGGACCTGGGAGTATCGTGCGATCGGCAGACTGCGGTAGAGTCAACAAGCTGCTGCAGAGAAAATGTTTTGTAAGACGTGAATTTCGCCTGCATTTCGCAGCAAGCTGCTCTGCAATTGTGGTGTGGAGGTCGGCGTGAGCGGGAGAGCGCTGAGCTGTCTCGCTGAGCAAAATGCAGCTCGCTGAGCGACACATGTCATATCGTGTCGCGGGGGAGTTACTTCGTACGCTCGTGCGTGGGCGAGACTGTTTGAAAGCTGAGTCAACTCCCTTTGATTCGCAGCGGCACTTGCGCCTTCTTGAGTGACTACGCCGATTCGTAAGCAAACAGAACACGAGTTTTATCAGTCGCTTTCACAAACAAGAGACTTTGGCACTGCGTAAGCAGTTTCGGTGCCGTCCTGTCGCCTTTGGCTCGTTGGCGCATTGTAGTTGGGCTTGCACTAGGGGGGTGGCAGGTGCGCGAGTGTGTGTTGGTCAGTCAGTGATGGACCAATTGGCGAACCTACTGGGCCAGCTGCTGAAGCCGCGTTACGAGGAGGACGGCGTCGACAAGCTCAACTACAAGATCTCCAGCTACATCCTCATCGCGGGCGCGCTCACGCTCAGCGCGACTGTCAGTTTACAACCGCAACCCGACAGGCCCGCAACTGATTCTTGAAACTTCAGAGTCTCATCGGAGAGCCCCTGCAATGCTGGGTGCCGGCGCAATGGGAGGACGGCTGGGAGAAGTACGCGCACGACTACTGCTTCGTGGAGAACACCTACTGGCTGCCCTTCGAGCGCCAGATTCCGACGGACACGGAGGCGCGCGACAAGCGCATGCTCAACTACTACCAGGTTCGGCATCCCTACCAGCTTTTGGTTTCTGGCACCTAGTCGCATTCTCGTTCAGTGGGTACCGATCGTGCTAGCCCTACAAGCGCTCATGATGAACATTCCGCACATCGTCTGGCGAATGCTCAACTGGCTTTCAGGTTTCTTCAAGATATTCCTCCAAAGTGTAGGCGATTTGGAACTGAACTCCTCATCTCGTTGCTCATCAGGCATAGAAATCCGCGCCGTCGTCGGCATGGCGTGTAATCCGGGCGATCTGGGTGGCGAGGCGGTCGATTCGACGGTTTCGATGATTGCCAACCACATAAAAGCGGGCGTCAACGCAGCCGGCGCAGCGAGCGGATCTGGAAATCCTGTTTCTTGGATCTTCTTGTAAGCCTTGACGACAGTACGCCTTCTAGAAGAGTTGCATTTGTTCCTGTCGCTTCAGCGCTTGTTGTTCGCCGTTCAAAGGAGCGTTCGTCTCCATAGTCTACCTCTTCGTGAAACTGATGTTCGTGGTGAACCTGCTGCTCCAGTTCGTCCTGCTCGGATGGTTCCTGGGCAACGGCTACGGATGGTGGGGCTACACGATGCTCTCCAACCTCCTCACCGGCGTCAAGTGGCAGCACAGTGGACACTTCCCCAGGGCGACGCTCTGCGACCTGAAGGTTCGTCTCCATTCCTCCAGTCCCCCCCCCCTCCCATGCGGGAAGTCCTCTTGGTTGCAGGTGCGCCAGCTGGGCAACACTCACCGTTGGACGGTGCAGTGCGTGCTGAACATCAACATGCTATCTGAGAAGTTCTACATCTTCCTCTGGTGGTGGTTCCTCGTCGTGCTCGTCGTCACGCTCATCAACGCCGTCGGCTGGCTCTTCAAGACGCTGCTCGGCGTCGCCAAGGAGCGCTTCGTTCGCTCGCTGCTAGCCACGCACGTGAGCGGTTCCTCTTCTTCTTCCGCCTTTGCCGATCGGCCTGAGCGTGCCGTGTGCGCTGCGTAGAATCGGCCTCGTCTCGAGAACGACGACCTTATGGTCGGTTTCTTGCGAGACCGACTCAAGAGCGACGGCGTCCTTGTGCTCCGACTGATCGCGAGCAACGCGGGCGCCGTCATGGCCTCTATGGTCACCGTAAAGATGTGGGACGCGTACGTCTTCGACCGCCTTCAGCGCGAGCGTCGGGCGAGCACGCCGAAAAGGAATGCCTACTCTAAGTTAAGCGTAGATTAATCGCCATACCTCGTCGCCGATATCGACAAAAGACAGCGTAGGCGCTTCCACTTAGCCTTGTGAAGTGCACTCGGAAGTACATGCTCGGTGAAGTACATACATGCTCTGGGAACACGCAAAACTACGGGAGCCCTTTGCACAGCGACCGGCAGGAGCAGTGAATCACGTGTTCAGCGTAGATGACACGTCACATCACAACGTATACAAATCAAACGGTTCTCAACGTGCCGAAAGTGCCCTGTTGACGGACTAGCTACACCTTGTTTCTCGACGGAAAGAGTGAGCAGTGGCGTGCACCGTTAGATTACTCCTTCATGCCGTAACCGCCGGTCTTGGCGTCCTCGCGCTCGCGGCGCTCTCGCACGTAGTTGCGCCACATCTTCACCGTGACCATGGAGGCCATGATCGTGCCCGCGTTGCTCGCGATCAGGCGCAGCACGAGCACCCCGTCCGTCTTGAGCAGCTTCGTCATGAAGTCGTTGAAGTAGACCTCGTCGTGCTGGGCCGGCAGGTTCTGCAAGCGTCGTCGTCATCGACACGAGCGCTTCGCAGTGGACGCGCAGGACGCACGTGGGTGACGAGCAGTGAGCGAACGAAGCGCTCCTTGGCGACGCCGAGCAGCGTCTTGAAGAGCCAGCCGACAGCGTTGATGAGCGTGATGACGAGCACGACGAGGAACCACCACCAGAGGAAGATGTAGAACTTCTCAGACAGCATGTTGATGTTCAGCACGCATTGCACCGTCCAACGGTGAGTGTTGCCCAGCTGGCGCACCTGCAATCAGGGGGACGTCACGCGTAAGGCGGGAAGGGGGGGGGGCTGCAGGAAAGGCGACGAACCTTCATGTCGCAGAGCGTGGCCCTGGGGAAGTGTCCGCTCTGCTGCCACTTGACGCCGGTGAGGAGGTTGGAGAGCATCGTGAAGCCCCACCAGCCGTAGCCACTGCCCAGGAACCAGCCGAGCAGAACGAACTGCAGCAGCAGGTTCACCACGAACATCAGCTTCACGAACATGTAGACGATCGACACGAACGCCCCTTTGAACGGCGAGCAACAAGTGCTGAATTGGACAAGTGGTTGTATTCGGTGTCCTATGGTAACACAGCTGCGACTGAGTATACTGTAGGAGTGCTCACAAGAAGATCCAGGAAACTGGATTGCCAGAACCGCTGGCTGCGTCCGCCGCCTTGACACCCTGTTTGATGTGATTGGCAATCATTGAAACGGTAGAGTCGACTTTGTCACCGCCGAGGTCGCCAGGATTGCAAGCCATGCCCACGACCGCGCGGATTTGAATGCCTGAGAAGGAGACAAACCGGTCGACGCAGCAGAATCAGGGGGACGAGGGAAAATGTCCACACCGGAGAGCCAGTTGAGCATTCGCCAGACGATGTGCGGAATGTTCATCATGAGCGCTTGGAGGGCTAGCACGACGGGCACCCACTGAAAACGAGAGCGCGACTGCTTCCTGCCAGGCGCCGATGGCCGGGAGGGAAGGCTGCCGGCGGACCTGGTAGTAGTTGAGCATGCGCTTGTCGCGCGCCTCCGTGTCCGTCGGAATCTGACGCTCGAACGGCAGCCAGTAGGTGTTTTCCACGAAGCAGTAGTCGTGCGCGTACTCCTCCCAGCCGCCAGCCCATTGCGCCGGCACCCAGCACTGCAGCGGCTTGCCAATCAGCGACTGAAGGGAACAACCACTCGAATACTGCCCCTCATGCCGTTCGGTTGGGAAAACGGCCACAAACCGAGGCGCTGAGCGTGAGCGCGCCCGCGATGAGGATGTAGCTGGAGATCTTGTAATTGAGCTTGTCCACGCCGTCCTCCTCGTAACGCGGCTTCAGCAGCTGCTTGAGAAAGCCACCAAGTTGATTCATGTTGTGATTATTGTTGGGCGGTGGAGACCCGCGTCTGCTGTTGTCTAGGCTTCAAAAACCGAACGCTGCTTGCTCGCCTGCAGCTCGCACTATAAAAAGATAATTGTGCGTTGTGTGCGCTCGCAGCCGTGGCGGCGGCGTTCGCGAGCGTGAGCCCGCTGCGGCCGGCCGCGGCGTCGCCTCGCTGATAAGACGCGCCCAAGCGGACGGCGTCTGTTTGTCGACCGCCGAGCGAGGACAAACAGACGCGCGCGCTCCGAGCTCGCGTGGGCTAGAGGATTAGCCCGGCGAAACAACGCGCCTCCCTCCTTAGTCACGCAGTCGACGGACGCATCGGTGTCGTCTGTCTGCCTGCCGGTGCGTGTCGTTCGACAACCGAAGCGGACGTCGACAGGGCATGGCGCTAGGAAAACGGCAGAGCTCCCATGCTGCAAGAAAATACCGTTTATGCTGGCCGGCGAACGTGCCACTGATAAGGTCGGCGTGTGTTAGGTGCAGAAGCGCACGACACTGTTAGGTGCAGAAGCACACGCCATGCCAACTGGCAGTTGCATATTTTTTCAGATTGTGAAAACTATGAAGGTCCGTCCAACCATTTCTTTCCACGGCGTTCATGTGATGTCCACATTCAAGGTGTACTGTGGGAGAGCGTGTGTCTGCTTCCATCGTGTTTTTCGGCGTCGCCAGCGCGCCCACAGCGGCGGGAGGGCGTCGACGACTATGCGACGAACGGAGAAGACGCGAACAATCGAAAGAACGCCGGCTCGTGACGAGAACGGCAGAACACTCGTTCACATATACCCTGTGAGGCGTGCGCGCCGCGTGTGCGCTGCGCGCCCGCCTTCGCGCGAGAATACTCGGGGCGTCGCCTAAGTACGCACGGTGTAAAGGAAGCGAACGCGCACGGGCGGAGGAGACGACGTTCCACGGGCTGACGGACGCGCCGCGCCGCCCGCTGCCGCGTGGGCCACAGAGCGGTAGCGAAGGAGAAGCGCGCGCGTGTACGGTACTGGGCGGTCGGTCTCTGCGCGGAGAAGAAACGCGAAGGCAGACGGCTGGCCGGGCCGCGACCTCGCCTCTCTTCGGCAGTGCTGCTTGCGCAACGCAAGGCGGAGGAAGGCGATTGCCCCGGCGGCTCCCAGAAGCAACGACGGCGCGACGACGTGTACGTACGTACGTATGTATGTGATACCGTATCGTCGCGTACCCTGTATTCGCGTGGAGAGAATATTCGCGGAGCGAGGCAGCCGCCGACCGCCCGTCGGTTGTCGACGAGAGCAACTAACACGCAACCGACAGGCGGCGGTGGCGGTTGAGGAGAAGACGGACAGACAGATGAAACACGGCGCGCACACGTACGTACACATACACAAGAACAGTGCAACAAGATCTACAGCAGCTAAGCTCGGTCGGTTCTCTCCCTCTACCACGGGACTCTCTCAGCGGGAAGCAAATGCATAGTGAGGGGCGATGGATGACGACGTCGACTAAATGGGATTCATGTTCGGCGTCTCCATGTCCGCCAGACTGTCGTCCTTGTCCGTCTCTCGCTTCATCAGTTCGTCGTCGTCGTCGGCGCTACTCTGACACTTCGTGACGACCGCCAGGGGACTGTCGTCGATGTCGAGTTTGAGCTGACGCTCGACGCGAGGCCGCGTCGGCAGCAGCAGCGTCGTCGTCGTGGTCGACAGGTCCGTCGGTTCGACGGAGGAAGGCCCGGAGCTGCCGGTCGAACTGTCCGGAGAGGGCGCGTGGTGGTGGTGGTGGTGCTGAGTCGTGGAGCTGACCTCGGCCACGCCGGGCGGCAGCTGCGTCGCCGCCGACGCCGCAGCCGAGGCGGCCGCGGCCAGTTCGGCCTCCTTGACGACGAGGCACTTCTTCTTGCGCTTGCAGTGCTTGCACCACTTGTCCATCTGGTCGACGCCGTAGCGCGCCCGGCACTTCTTCGCCTCCAGGTTGTCCTCGGACCTGTCCCGCTTGCTCTTCTTCTTGCCCTTCTTGTGAATCGCGTAGTTCTCGCGCGCGCTCCAACTGGGATAGCGCTGACTATGGCGCAGCTTCTCCTCCTTG
This sequence comes from Paralinhomoeus sp. GSCO2_6, assembly GCA_030248085.1. Classification (NCBI taxonomy): domain Eukaryota; kingdom Metazoa; phylum Nematoda; class Chromadorea; order Monhysterida; family Linhomoeidae; genus Paralinhomoeus; species Paralinhomoeus sp. GSCO2_6. The sequence goes on along the minus strand of JASAMY010000858.1, from coordinate 9,893 downwards.
GCCTTCTCGTAGTAGGGTTGCTGCTCCTCAGACTTTAAGGCAGTCCACTAAAGCCAAACGAGACATATACCGTACCCAGAAAAGCGCAAGCCGACGCGGACAGGCGCGCACCATCTTGCCCATTTCCTTGTTGAGCTCGGCCGACTGGCGCTCCTTGAAGCCGCGCTCGGCCATGAGCTTGGCGCGCGTCTCCTTCATGTAGATCATGAAGGCGTTGAGCGGCTTCTTGATGTGCGTCTGCTTGCGCTCCGAGGCGCTGCCGGCGCGCGCAGCCGACGCGGAGCCGGCCACGTGGAGCGCCGACGAGCGCACCTTCACCGGCGTGCACGAGGCGCTCTTCGCCTTCGCCTGCAAAAGAAACGCCGCCGCGTACCTTCCACGCACACCCTACGCCACCAGCCAAACCGTCGCCGACCCAACCTGAGGTAGCTTCAGGCCGTTGTGCGCGGAGGAGCCGCGCTTGGAGGACGCGGAGGAGGAGGAGGCGCTGCTGGCGGCGGCGAGGCCGTTGGCGACGCTCGCGATGTTCGTCGCGCCCTGGGGCGGCACGCAGTGCTGCAGGTTGAGCAGCGGATTTTGCTGCAGACTCAGCATGTTGATGTGGTTCTGCAGCGCGTAGCTGAAAGTCTCCGTCCAGTCCGGATGGGGCGCACGAGCGGCAGGCGAACATAGCGGCAAGGGGAAGGGCGCGCTCACGAGGGGGAGGCGGCCTTGAGCGCGTGGTGACCCGGGTAGAACGGACTATGTACAGGACTGAGACTCGCGGCCGCGGCACCGGCTGCCAACCGCTGCTGGCTCACGGACGCCCTGGAAAAGCGCGAGTCGATGTCTTCGTCATTAAGCGACACCCTGACGAACGAGCGCTAACACTCACAGAATGGCGGCGGCCGAGAGGTCGAAGGTGGGCGAGTGGGTGGCGGCCGCCATGAGGGGATTGTTGATGAAGGCTGGAGAGCAGGCGGCGCCCCTCGCAGCCACAGCCATGGCGGCGTCGACCATGGACGGCGACCGCGGCCAGCCCGCCGGCAACAACTGCGCGTACTGACCCTAAAGAGAATGTGCACGGTATGGCGACGTGCGGTTCACGAAGCACGACGGTCTCGACAATGCGTGCGAATCTCTGACTGCACGAACGAGCCAGCGAGAGCCTCCACCGCCGTCAGAAGTCGACGGCGCAGACTGCGTTCGCATTTGGCAACTCGACGAAGCTCGGTAAGTAGCAGTCATTCATTCCACCCAGTCAAACCATCCCCCGCCCACCCCTCGACGCCGTCGGAGCAAATCGGTGCTAACTACCGTAGCGAGCGCAGGCTGCTGCTGCTACTTCAGGGCTGTGCTGCGTCTGCGTGTTCGTGTCTGTGTACAGTGGCCGTGTTGCGCGCCGAGTTTGCCGATTGCGCCGCACGTCGAGTCCATAACAGCTTCCATTCGTCAGGCTGAGAGGCGTCGAACGACCTCGCACGCACGCGCACGCCATCTCCCCCCCCCCTCGGGCGTCGCTGCGAAAAGCGTAGTTAGTTTCAATCCAATCTTTACGTTGCGCCGCCCGCTTTCGACTGACATTGACCGATCGGCCGGGCCGGCCCATAGAAAAAGCCGGCCGCGCCGTCGGCTGCGGCGGCGGCGCGAACGGCCCGACAGTTGATACCCCACGGACGAGGCGGCGCGAGCTACTAGCCGGTCGGCGTCCCGCCGCTGCCAGTCGGGCGGCCGACCAGGCATCAGTCAGATCGGGCACCTTGTGATTTATCGCCTACAGCGCGGCGCTTTTATCAAAATGTGCGCAAACGGAAAGCGGCAGAAAAAACACACGACGACGCCAACATCCTCTGGCGCGCGCAAGCGCAAGCCTGGCAACGGTCCGAGACGGTCGCGCCCGGCTGGCCACGCGATGACGACGACGACGACCACGGATTAAGTGGTCTTTTACTGCGCTACGCCTCGTAAAAGACCGGCGAGCTATCGCCCAAGGCAAAAACGCACCGGCGTTAGCGGCTGCTGCTGCGGTGGCCCGGTAGCGTCGACTAGGCCGACGCCATCATCGGGGCGTGGCTCGCCGCCTTGCATGAACTGGTCGGCGGAGGTGCGCCGGTGACGACGCCGCCGCCGACGCGCCAGCGCTTTGTCACCGCTCGTGGAGGAGATGAAAGGCGGCGCCGACGGCGCGCTTCCCTCTCTCACTTGTCACTCTCTCTTGCCTCGTCGTTCGTCGTCGCCGAGTTGCAACGGCTGCGCACTCGAGCACGCGCCTTGGCAAAAAACGACGCCGACCGGGGCGATCAGACGCGATTTGTCTTGATATGGCCGTGCGAAAGATGAAATAGAGGCGAGGAAAGAAACTGCCCCGAGCGACTGCGATTTATCAAGTCGACTGCCTTTGAATCGCCGCCACCGACACGCTCCCGTGTTCCGGTAGACGGCAGAGGCGCTCAATCGGCCGTCGACACTTGACGATTGCAAGCGACACAGCGCAGCATCGCCCGTTCAAAGCAAATGGCTTTACGCTCGTGTTCAAAGGCAATGCAAAACCGATGTATGAATTCTGATACAGTTAACGTTAACTTTGGTCGAGCACGACGACGACTACCGTATCTCGCACGCATTACAAGTGGTTGTGGTTGCCCATGGTGGTTGCTGCAGTGCAGGTTAAAATCATAAGTTGCGTTGCGTCAGCGAGTTCCGCTTGGTAGCGGTGCGGACCCAGTGTTTCATCGGCTCCGCTGCCCCTCCCCCCCCCCTGCCTTGCGTCGAGGCGGCGGCACTTCATCGGATGGCGGTGGCGTCGTCAGCATCGTGTGCGGCGGCGGCACCGTCGGTGGCATCTGGGGGCCTACTGACGACCCGACCGGCGGCGAGCGAGCGAGCGCCTGCTGCCGTTTGCTTATGCAGGTATGCGCGCGCGCGCGCGCTCAGAGAGGCCAGAGCAACCACGACGACCGACAGCTCAGAGAGAGAGAGAGAGAGAAAGAGAGAGAGAGCGCGTTGTGCGCACACGACGACGACGACACGGCGGCGTCCTTCCGCCGTCCTACAAACCGTCGCCGCGAAGCTAAGCTCGCACGCCTGCCGCCGACCAAGTGGCCGCCACGGCCGCCGCCGTCCGCGACCCAAAAGGCCACCCCCACTCCTTCCTGCCCACCCACTTCATTCGATCCTACTCCAAACGGCGGCTGCGACGGTCGTCTCACCGCAAGAATAGCGTGCCGTCGCCTGATCTTTCGCGTCTATACGAGTCGGAGGAACAAAAGCCGACCGCCGCGCGGCCAGTGAACAAAAGCGCCACCAAACGGCCGCCCACACTCCCTCCAACCCAGCTTTACAACAGCTGAACAGTGAAGCGACCGTAGGTAGTTGACGACGCCAAACGAGCGAGGCCTCCCAACGGATCGGATTAACCCTGGCGTATGGCAATCGCGCAACCCTCCAGCGCTCCCTCAGTTGTCAGACGTCAGCTGGCCGCCGGCGAGCCAGAACTCTATCCGACAGTCTGATAGTCGACGTCGGTTTGCAGCAGCCCTTCGGGCGCAGCGAGCTTCGCTTCAGCCATTTCGACGCGATCAAAGTCGAATCGAATTCAAAAAGAGACGCCGACGACGCGTCGCTCACGCGCCGTTTACGACCGCTGCTCCTCCCACCAGCTGCATCCGAGGCGTCGCCGAGAAAGGAGGGCCTCCTCCTGCCGCCCGCAGTCGGCTTCATGCGCCAAAGGCGACGCCCCCAAAAAGACGCGCGCGTGCGCGCGCTCGGCCCACAGATGGCCGGCGCAGGGGGCCCCGGGGTCGAGCTGGGCGCAGGCCTCGATGCAGCAAACGAATTCAAAACATCGACGAGGATGCGGGAGGGAGCAGCGCCCGCAGTGGTGGCTGCCGCGCCTCTTTATTTATCTTCTAGACCGCCGCCGCTGACGGAGGGCGGCGGCGGCGTCGACTGTTGTTTCCGGTAAACAATGCAGCGTCAAGCTCGTTCGTTCGAAAATAAATGGCGGCGTCGGCGACGCCGATGGGTTCCCAACAGGGACGCCCCCCCCCCCCCCAATTGGTCAGCCAGAAAGAATCACAAGCACCGTTTCCTTTCGCAATTCATTTAATTCAAATCCGGGGTGTGTATTGCTTTGCGTTGCGTTCGAGGTGTCGACGACGTTTACGCTGCCTCCCAGAGTTGTTCGCCGCTGACGCGCAAGCCAGCCGGCACGCGAAAGCGGCAGACGGCGCGCGCGCCCTCTAAATCAATCGGCACTGACAAAAACGAGCGAACGGCGGCGCGGGCAAGACAGAGACACCCCCGACAACAGGCCGATCGCAATCGCGTGCGTGCGTGCGCCTCTGGCTGGCTGCGCGTGGGTGCGAGCGCGCGTCCCCATGAGTCCGCTGCAGCTGTCAATTGCGATTTGACGCACGCCGTCGGCAGCGGCGCTCCGTTCAAAGTTTGGAAAACACGCTGCACGCACACGCCCCGCCCCTGCCGACGAAAGGGCGCCGACCAGCCGCAGAAGCAAAGGTCGATTCGCCACCGTCGAGTGCGCGCGCGGCGCGCCAAATAACGCAAGGACCGCATTGGCACGTGCTGCCGGCTAAACGCTACCGTTTCGACTGGGAACAGCAGCAGTCGACGAGCGACTTCCGCTATGACGAATCGGGGAAAGGGGACGAAGGACGGGCCCAGGCGGTCTCCGCTTTCTCATCCGGCACGCGGGTTAATCCTTGTTGCGCCGTCCTTTGTGCGCTCGGCAGCATTGCAACGCAGGCGCCGCGCCGGGATGATAAGCGACGAGTCGACTGAATGACGGAGCGTGTCGGCGGCCTCGCCTCCACGCCGTCGTCGTCGCTGACGGCGGCGCCAGCGAGCGAGCAGGCGCCGTGTGCGCGCGCGCGCACTGCGTTGCAGGAGCGATTGCGCGTTGTGCACGCGCTGTCACATAAATTTGCCCCGACGACAGGTAGAATTCGCGCAACGTCTCTGCCGTCGCCGCCCCTAACTAACGGCCGGGCCGCGCGCGCGGCACCGCAGCCCGTCGGCAAAGGCGTCTCGAGTTCGTTGTCGACGACGCGGCGGTGTCTCTAAGTCGGCGCCACTTAGAGTTCTGTCTGCAGTCAGTCGTCGACAGAGCGCCTCCCGACCGCCCGCTCGAGACAGCCAGAGGAGTTACCATCGAGGCGCTGATGAGGAGCGAGCGCCCGGTCGTCAACACAATAGATAGAGGCGAGACGCGCGTCGCGCTGCGGCGGCGGCGGCGACGCAAAAGCGGCTGTCGACAAAGAGAAGCTGCGGCTATTGTGAAGAGACTGACGACGACGCCGACGCAGCCGGCAGCGGCTCGCAATAGGAAAGACGACTGCTCCGCCCACCGACACGTCCCCCTTATTCTAGACGCTGCAGCAAGAGCCACGCACCACCAAACTAGACGTAGGCGCCCCCGCCGCTGGCGGCGGAAAAACAAGCGGAACTGTAGTTTGGGAAGGCGTCGTCGCCGACACTCACGCACAAACCGCAGCGCGTTTATGACGGCGGGCGGCGCCTGTCAGACGCCATCATCGCCGCAGCGGCACCTACCGCCCGTGATACACGCAGCAACCCAAACAACCGCGCTGCAACACCAACACACACAGAAAAAAACAACAAAGCAGACGGCGCACCGAGAATAAGGCCTGTTGGTGCTGTAACGCTTGCGTCCAGAGCGCCGTGTGCCAGGCGGCCGTGGTGGCGGCGGCGTCGCCGAGACCGGGCGCGTGGTGAGCCTGTTGGGGCTGGGGCCGAGAGAAGGCACCTCGCGAGGACGCGTCGCCTGAAGAAGGCCGGCAACGGCTCGTCGCGCCGCCTCAAGCGAGCAGTCGGCGGCACCGACGAACCGATGCCGTTCGACGGCTTGTGTGGGAAGTCGTCGGCGGAGTTGGGCGAGGCGGTGGAGGCGGCGCCGCTCGTGGAAGCGCTGCCGGGCGCGGCGGGTCCGACGGCGGCCTCGTCGCGATTGTTCTGGATGATGACGTCGTTCTTGTCCTCGACCAGCAGTCGGGCGGCGTCCAGATCCGCCGTCTCCTGCTCGTCGTCCTCCTCGCCGTCATCGTTGAACACTTTCACCTGCGCAACACAACAAGTCGGCAGTCGACACTGTCGTCGGCTCGTCTGCGAATGTCGACAACGTTACCTCGTCGTCGTCGCCGCCTGACGACTCGTTGTTCAAAGGCACCGGCATCGATCGGCTTGCTGCATAGACCATGAGGGCTCTGAATCAAGTTCACAGCGGCGTGAGCCGGGGGGGAGCCCGCAAACTTCGGTTCGATCGAACTAAGTGACGACAATCGCGAGAGATCTACTACGATCGGCCGTGAGCGGAAGCGTCGAGCAAAACGCGCGCCTAGATTCAAACAGCGGCGCTTCGAAGCCGTTTGTCGAATGAGCGGACCAGGGGAAGCGGACAACGCGGCGGCGGCGGCGGCACTCCCAACCCATTCAGAGAGCGTCCCGACGGCGTCGGGGGGCGGCGCAGCGCGCGTCGTCCACTACGCACCGGCTCGACCTGACCGCCGTCGCAGTCGCGTCCCTCTCTGGGGCAGGCGCCCGGCCGTGGCGTGTAGCGGACAGCGCGCAATTATCCCCAGCAGCGTCGCCGTTGCCGGAGATAGGTTGGCGGTGGAAGAGAGAGGGGGAGGGGGGGGGGAGAGAGCGGCCCAGAGACGAGTCAGAGCGAGCGAGCGAGCGAACGGCGACGGCCAAGAAGGGGGCGGTGCCGACGCCTTGATCGCCCTGTCTCCGCGATGACATACGGCCGTTGCGCGGCGGCTGAGGGGCGCGCGGCGTAGGCCGGCCCGCCAGAACAGGGAGGACGGAAAAGGGGGAGGGGGAGGAATCGGCGCCAACAGACAGGCGGAGAGAGAACGAGAGAGCGCGCTGCAGTGTCGAGCGGCCGAAACGGAGAGTCGGCAGCGTCGGCAGCGGGCGACGAGGGAGAAGGCGACGGCGCACACAGAGAACGGCAGGCGCAGCCACGGCGCGTCTTTCAACGGGCCGCCGCGAGCGACAGACAGAAACAATGGCGGGCTACGGTGCTGGGCTTTAGCGTTGGACACTCAGTACGAGACCCACAGACGTTTGAATTTGTAGAGAGCTACCGACAGGACACGGACCATACCGGCGCCGCCAAGCTCTACGTGCGGGCCCCCAACATCTCGCTGCCGCGAATGTGCCCGCATACATAAATGTCAACGAAACATTGAAACAAACTTGTGAATGTACAGAATACTTTCTAGATGTACAATGTAATGTACAGTGTGCGATTCTCTCGTGGATTGTTAAACGGGCCAAGCGTGCAAGCAAACAAACAAACAAAACACGTTGCAATGTAACAGTTGTACCAACTACCAATATGGTACATGGTATATGTGTACAGCAGCGACGTTCCAAAGCACTACTTTTAACACCGTTTAGGAATAGTGTTCGTTTCTCAACACACTTTGGCTCGACGAATGTTGGCGTATGTTATCACATGCTGACCGATTGACTGCTTTCTCCGAACATTCTAGACGACGTGACCAATACTACTGTTTGATCTCGAAAAAAAAGGTGTCAAGAACGTTGTCTACTTTGGGTGTCACTTCACTCTGCGGTGGCTCGTTGGTTTCATCTGTTTCCCTTTGTCCTGCTGGAGACTCGACCCCGGCTTGCGTCGCCGATTGGAGCTCGGCCGTCGGCTGCTCTTGACTTTCTGTTTTGCCGACGCGGCAGACGACGCGCTTCTGCTTCTGCTGCTGCTGGCGCTTGTCGACGACCCCGTCTGCTGCTTTGCCGACGCCGACAGGTCGGATCGGGCAGAGCGACGGCTGCGCCTCTTCTCCTTAACCGGCTTCTGCACCTGCTTGTCTTGTTTCGGTTTGGTTGCAGCGGGCGATTTCATCGGTTTAGCCGCTGATGTGCGCTTCGACTTTTTCGCGTCGGTTTTCGCTGACGACTCGCGCTTCCTGCCCTTCCCACGACGCTTGTAGTGTGGTCGAACGGCTTTGCTGGCGGATTTTGACACTGCGTCTTTTGTTGTTTCTGGTTTTGGCTTAGGTTTCTTTGGCTCTTGTTTCGACTTCGGCTCTTCCTTTTTCTTCGCCTTGTCGACCGGTGCCAGCGGCTGCTTCGGTTTCTCTTGTGAACCTTTTGGCATCGGCTGCGGCTGCTGCACTGTTGGAGTCCGCTTTGAGGTGTTTGGCTCTGTTTTCTTATCTGTGATCCGTGACCTTTCTGGCAGTTTGGACTGTGGTGTTTCTGGCGTTAACTTTTCTGCTTTCACGTGACTTTTGGATTTTTCTTGAATCTCTTTTATGGGCGCATCTTCTCGCTTCTCTTTCTGAACGGCAGCGTCGCCAATTTTGCGCTCAGCTGGCGTCTTCTCAAAGCTTTGTTGCTTTTCTAGCAGTCCTTTTGTTGCTTTTTCTTCGCGCGCTCTGGGTGCTGCTGAAGAGGCTTGCGATTTGCTTGACTTTCGCCCGTGGTCAACAGCAGGGTCCCGTTGTTTGACTGTGCCAATTTCTTTCGCTGGCACTTTCGATGGAGTCGACACCTTTTCTTGCTGTGCTCCTTTGTTTTCATTCTGCCTTTTAGCGCTCGAAGAGTCGGCTTTGCACGATTCCCTGTCGAGCGGCAACGCAGCATCAACGGGCGCCACTGGCTGCACCTTTTCCTTTGATTTTGACGTCGTTGCTTTGTGAGCGCCTTCTGTAATACTCGGTTTTCGCCTGAACAGTTGGGCTACGGCCTGAGTTACAGCTGATGCCGACGACGACTTTGTACTCGGCGCGGAATCTCTTGAGGATGCCCTGACACTGCGCGGCTTGGTTTCTTTCATTGGCGACTTCTTACTTCGCTCCTCCTCCCGTCGTTTCACTTTTGCAGTAGTGCCGACTTCAACACTCGTGGGCAGGTCTTGTGCGGAAGGGCCTTCGTGCAGTTCGTCGTCAGCCGGTTGAACGGGGGGAATGTCGGTTGTTAATTCGTGCTGTCTGGCGTCTTCACCTAACGGGCTGTTTGTCGGCAACACTTCTTGGGCTGGTCTGACGAAAGCGCTGTCGGCATCCGTCGCTGAAGCAGACAAGTCACTCTCACGAGACGCGGGCTCGTCTGCGTTTCTTGTGGGATTTCTTTTTCGAGAACGATGTCGACTTTTGTCGGCAATTCATCAACAGCCAGTTTTTTCGAAATCGTTTTCACTTGGGGCTACGAAGTCGCCATGCTCCTTGCTCTGCTCAGTATCAACAACCAGTTCATGGTCAACCGAAGGAGTGACGTCAAGGGGCATATGCGGGTGGCCTGGCGTCCGAGAGCCTTGGGTGGGTTCGAGTTGTTCAGGAGTCGCAACGCCCAGCTGATTGTTGAGGTCTTCAACGTTGTCCGCCTTTGCTAATTCGGTGGACGGCATGGCTGCCGGAACTATCGGCTTGGCCTTCAGCTTGCTTTTGGGCACAAGATAGCCCTCGTCGTCGACGTCGTCAACGACGTGTTTCGTGTCATCGTCCTTGTCGTCGTCGTCTCCGTCCCCAGCGCCAGCGCCTCCGTTGTGGTCATCAGGCGACGGGGAGGCGTGTCGCTTGAGCGCCAGATCGTCAAGTCGATTGAGCTTCTTGATTCGGTGGTGCCGAATGCACTGCTGACAGGGCTTGGGCGAGACGAGCGGCTGCTTCCGTCTGTAGATGAGCTGTCGACGTTGGGCGGAGAAGATGGCGCGCAAAATGTCGCAGCAGCCGACGCGGTGGTGCTTCTTGGCCGGAAGTAGGGGCCGGTCGCTGTGCAGCGTCTTGGAACGCGCCGCAGTCGCCATTTCAAGCGCCTCTATATATTACGTACAATGTATACAACTGGCGATGTACAATGTGCGTACTGTGGTACTGCGTACAAAGGTATGCCTGCAATAAGCCAAT